>RXID01015269.1:0-65476 GCA_005019695.1 Trichopus zeylanicus subsp. travancoricus | reverse complement strand
GTTACTTTCATACTATTGGCTGAAAAAAGCCAATATGTGCTGTTTATATGATTACCTTCAAAATTTTGACATTTTACTCTATATGGTTTCTCAACATATATGTTCAGTATATGTCTTTGTTTAAAGTTATGAATGAACGCAAATATGCATTCTGGAATGATAAGTCAAAAATTTTGATGGTTCAACATTCTTTTCTCAGAAATTGAAGCTAAAGGTTCTTAGATAGCATATCAAATCACGACATTTTGTGAGGTAAGCTACATCTCTCTCTCTCTCTCTCTCTCTCTGATTTTTCATTTACAAAATTAGTAAATCCTACTTCTGTCAGAAACTACTATTTTGGACGTTCTTAATATTTATTTATGAGAAGATATATTTTGTTTACTACTTTTTCCGTAGCAGCATAGATCTTGATCCTGTTTGACATATTATTTTGCCATGTATTGTTGTTTGAGTTTTGAAAGTAATGTTTTTCGTAGTACTCTAGCCAATCAACAAAATTAACAGCAAGTCATGGGGACAAAATTTATATGGCTATGTTTGAAGCCATGCTTCATGGGCTTATGGTACAAAAAAATCATGCCACTTAATATGGCTATTAATTCCAACTATTTTAATGTTGAAGTAAAGGCCAGTAATGTTAGATTTCATATAAATTCATAAGCTTGGAGTGATTTGCTTTTGGGTAATGTTTTTACTAGGCGTTACTTTTGATTGATTCTTCAATTGCATTTCAAGACTTAGTGGTGTGTGTGTTAATTGAAAGTGTGTTGCAAATTTTTTGCAGATTTCATGTACATTGGTTGATTTCTTGATCTTGATGTCTTCTGTGTAGATAATAATAATTGCTTGTAAGAACATTTTTGTTGGTTGCAGAATCTGCTGAATAAGAGTAGGTTTGTTATTGGGATTTGGGGATCTGTAGGTGTGGGTTATTTATTTAATTATCGATTTTTTGGAGTTTAGGGCTCAATTTGTTTAATAATGGGACAAACACCTATATCTGCTGCCCAGACTTTTTATGGACTCTTAGCTGTGACTCCAGGATTAAGCATGATGATCACACCTCTTCATGTTGTCATTGGTGTCGCCAATCTTCTTGGCGGTGATTTTTGTGATTTAAATTCAAGAAAGACTGGTTTATTTAAATTAAAAGGGTGAAAATATGTCATAAAAATTTTGCCCTAGGGTATGAGTAATTTTCCCGTTATGTCATACACCGAGGTCAAACAGTAAAAGTATCTTGTTTGTTTGGGGGGATTTGAAAGTCCCAGTGAAATTTTGGTTTTACCTCCAATTTTATAGTATTTATTTTTTAGTTTATATTTGTGAAAAGGGCCCCATAAGTTTTATACAATTTATTTTTTAGTATGTATTTTTGAAAAAAACCTTCCCCATGAATTTTTTTTAGCAATTGGGATTTTACCCTTAATAGCATTGCCTAGTAAGGAATAAAATGATACATTAGTTTGCATCATTACAAAACCCAAAAAAATAAAACTTTTACAATCCTTCAACAAACAAAAAACAAAACCCAAAAACACTAAATCCATTCATGGATTCAGCTTCAATTTCAGCTTGAACTGGGCTCTAATTGTGGCTCTCAGCATCAAATATGCTGTATTTTTGCACCAGTTTTTCTGCAAGAGATCAGGATTCAAAGATTAGAGATAAATTCAGATGTAGAACCCATAAATCTCTCCCAGCTTTTGTTTCTGTTTCTCTGAGCAAGAACAAAGCCAGAATTGTACCAAATTTTGTATAGAATGTAAAGTAGAAGAAATATATTTGCATTGTTTTTGAAAGATCCTCCTATTTCTCTTTGTCCAAATTGTTCATAAGAATGCTAAGATAATCAACAAACTTTGTTATTCTTTTTTATAGTTTAAATTCCTCCAATTTGTCCGCAAAATTGAGACAAATTTGGGTAAGACCAATTGGGCATTAGACAGTAATAACAACCAAATAGAGTTGGAGAAATGGCAAGTGCAGAAGAGGTGATAAGATATTTTAGTATGTTCCTGATTGAAAACACATGACTGTAAACTACCATTCCAACTTTTTTTCTTCTAGGTTTTTCATTGTTAAAATTTTATTATGGAAGACCAACAGAGAGAAAATTTTGACTTTTAAGAGACAAGTTTCTAAATTTTCATGGAAAATAAAGTTCTCATTGACTAAGCAAATCTCATTGAGGATTTATTCCATCTCCAAATAAGTCTGTCCTCATTCTCTCTTGTTATTGAGGATATAATTGTTCTGATTTCTTTTTCAACACTAGAGATCTCTAAAGGGACTTTTTGCTCACAATTGCACCCTGTGAATCAGCTTTCAAGAGATTGATATTTTTGTTTTTTTAGCAAATTTTCAAGCCTTTGGGGACATCAATTCAAACTAAGCCCATTGACCCATTTGTCTCTCCAGAAACTAAGCAATTTGACCATTTCTAGCTAAGTAATCAATATTGATCATAAAACTCTTTTACTTTCAAAATACCTCTCCAAAAAACTGAACAAGAACTAGGATATTTTTGTAGCTCTGAAACTGGTAGATCATTCTTATAGTAATTAGTCAATATAGTCTTTTGCCATGGGCTGTTTTGGTCATGAAATAATTTCTTTTACCATTTCATCAATAAAGCACTGTTGAAAGCTACTATGTCTTGTATCCCCCGGCCACCATTTAATTTGGCCTTACAAATCAATTCCCAATTGACTAAGTGATATTTATTTACTGTTTCTATCCCTCTCCATAAGATTCTAACTCTTATTTGATCTATTTTGGATAAACCCATCTAGGGATTTGATAGAATGCCGTCTAGTATAATGGAGTAGCATTCATGATAGAGTTGAATATTATCAACCTTCCCCCTATTGAAAGACACCTATCGGGAAAGACACCTGTCCACATCTTCCTTTGTCTTCAACCTTACTATTCAAAGACAACAATTTCTCTTTATTCATGTTTTTATCTTTTATAAGGAGACCTAGTAGGTGAAACGAATTTTTTCAATTTTACAGTCCATGATGTTTGCCAGTTTGCTCACCCCTAATAAGCTGATCATATTTTCCAAAATTCACAACTGAACTTTTATGAAAATTGATCTTTAGACTTGATAGCCCCGCAAAAAGATACAATATAGTTTTGAAATGAAGTATTCAAGATTAGTCTCACAAAATATAAGGGTATCATCTGCATAATACTAGTTTAAAACTCCACAGAGATCTGTAACTAACTAAGCTTTTTGAGATAGGGAAAGCATTTTATGAAAATAATTAATTACTAAAAATGAAAAGGAGATAGAAGGCCTCCTTGTGTTATACTTTTCCTCTTGAGGATGCTACCAAAAAGACTGTCATTCAACAAAATAGAGGCCTTGTTAGTTTTCAATAAAATTTTGATTCAATATATCCATTTCTTTCCAAAACCTTAGGCTTCCATCAAATTCAGTAAGAAGAGCCAATTAACATTATTGTATGTTTTTTTAAATCTAATTTCAACATAGCTCTAGTTACCTTCAATTTTTTACATCTATAGATCATCTTTTCAGCAGTAGATATACTTTTAAGAATATATCTCCTAAGAATAAAGGTAGATTGAACTGGATCAATCATCTATGAGATTCTTTTCTTCGGTTTATCATCGAAGACTGGGGTGAAAATTTTTAAAATGCAAATCGGCCTAAAGTCTTTTAGGTTATTTGCTCCCTTGTGGGATCAGAGTGATCAAAACCATGTTAACTTTATTTAAGAAAGTTTTATGACGGAAGAAGTCAAAAAAGAATTGCAACATATTATCTTTAACAATCAATCAAAATCTTCTATAAAATAGGATGGGAAAACCAAATAAATCTAGGGTTTTGGATTTTGCCATGTCCTATACAGGTTTTTTGATCTCTAACTTTGAAAATTCAATTTCCAATTCATGAAGATCCAACTTTTCAGGAGATAGACTGTTGCAATCAGCTTCTGTTTTTCATTCTTTCACTTTCGCAAAATGCTTTTCATAAAAATTTGCCATATATTTTGCTATCTCCTCTTCTAATAGAAGTTTTTGGTTTTCATTTGTCAATCTTGTAATTATATTGATTCTTCTATTATTGTCAATTCTATAAAAGAATGTTGTATTAGAATCTCCTTTCTTAAGCTACTGTATTTTAGATTTTTTTTTCCACCTTATCTCCTCCTTTTTTGATATATTATCAAGCTCAATTTTGAAAACCATTAGATTATCCTTTTCCTTCTCAGTGAGATATGTATTTTTCTGTGTATTTTCCAAAATATCAATGTTTATTATCAATTCTTATTTCTTATCCATTAAATTAATGAAGTGACATTTACACCATCTAGAAATATTCCTTCTTAACATTTTGAGTTTTGTCATTATATTAGTAACTCTACCTTTTCTATTTGGATATGAAATCCACTTTTCATTCATCCAATTTTGGAAACTCATCTCCTCTAACCATATAGTTTCAAATAGGAATTTTTTTTTCTTTTTTTCTATTTTCATGGGAGGATAGTAGTATAGGAATATGGTTAAATGTAGTCAGATGTAGTTTGGAAAAGAGATTTGGATATAGTTAAAGAAAACTTAGCTTTCCAATCAAGGGAAACTAATAATCTACCTAGTTTAACAAAATCCGAGTTTTTCTTTTTATCAGACTAGGTAAAGTTTCTATTAGACAAAGGGATTTCTAACCATTCTTATTTAGCAATTCACTTATTAAATTCCTCCGTCTATCCAACTACCTACTGTTTTCTTCATGTTAAAATTGGATCTAGTGTCATTAAAATTGCCAAAAATCACCTATGGAAGATTCCATTTTCCTCTTTAACTTTTTCAATTTTGACAAAAACTTGAACTTCTTCTCTTTTAAGATGAGAGGCTTAGATTGTGATACTTAATTATTTATTCTTAGAGTTCAGTTGGGAGAATATGGTAGAAATAGAGAATTCTTCTATAAAATGGTTAGAAAAGGAAAAACATTGATTGGTCTAGCCAAGTAAATTACCCACTGAGGTCTCTTTGGAGGGAAACAATAATCATTGATCTAACTTTTTTCCCTTTAGAGATAACCCCTAATTTAGTTTCCTAGATGCCAACATCTGCTTTGGTATCATGGATCATTATTCTAATATATTTTTTCTTTTAGTGAATCCCTGTATCTCTCACATTCTAGAATAAAATATTCGTTTTTCTACTAATTTTCTCTCTCACTCTTTGAATCTCTTCTTTGATTTTTCTAGTTTTTATAATGCTTGATAGATAGCTTTTGTTTTAGAGCTATTCATATCCATCTTACTCCCACATATAAATCTTATATGAAATAGTTTTTCTAAAGGCCAAGAGAACATGCATTGGTCTACTTTGTTTTTACTTTTGAAAAAATTTGCAAAAGTTACAAAGTGGAATGTACCGGGGACTTCAATCACTTTAAAGGTAGGTTTTGTAACTTTAGAGCTTCTTTTCAGAACTGGTGTTGTGGAATTTCTTATTGAGATAGTACGTTCTGGAACATTTAGATGAGGATCTTGGGCATGAATATGGCATGCAAAAAATTAAGCCTGTATAATAGGATTTTAAATCTCGGCCGAAACCGAAATATTTCGACTAGTGGCGAAATGAAATGACTAAATTGATTTCGGTTTAGGGTTAGTATTTTGTAGCAATCAGCGAGCGGGCACAAGTGCCAAGTTGGTGAGGGTGCGGGCGCCAGGTTGGCGAGCTTGCTCGTGCTCGCGCTTGGACACGGGAGCCAGGCTGGCGAGCGCGCGTGTGCGGGTGCGATGTCGGCAAGGGCTCGGGCGTTGGCACGAGGCCAACGAGTGTTTGAGCTCACCAGCCTGGCACTTGAACTCATGCGCTTGCACTGGCGTGAGACCGGCTACGGCGCGGGCGCGAGACCGGCTACGGCGTGGGCCCCAGGGAGGCGAGTGCGCTCATGCAAGTGCACGAGTGCGTGCGCCAGAGGTCGGCACGAGGGCATGGGCTTGATGTCGATGAGGGCTCGAGCGCGGGCGCTAGGCTAGCGAGCTTGCTCGCGTTGGCATCTGGTGCTCGCTAGCTTGGCACACACATTATTGCCGATCTCGCGGCAATGCCCGAGGTCTCATTGGCCTCCGACGCCTGCGCTCATGCGACGCGCTCGCCACTCTAGCGCTTGCGCCGTTAGGCACCGTCACCATCCTCGCGCGGGATGGCCTTGCGCCCGCGCGAGCGCACTGATGTAGGCACCAGGTTGGCTAACGAGCTCGAACGCTTGCCGACCTTGCTATCGAACCCTCGCCGAACTCGCATTGTCACCAACCTTGAGGCCTCATTGGCCTCACGCCTGCACCATCGCACTAGCCACTGGCACCCATAGCTTCGTGCTCACACGAGCGCGCTCACCAGTCACCATACGCCATCGCTGGCCTCTTGCGCCTGTGCCCAAGTGCAAGCGAGCTCGACAGCTTGGTGCCTGCATCCTCGCACTAGTGCCCAAGCCCTCACCGACATAGCGCTCGCGCTCTCACCGTTCTCATGCTTGTGCTCACTCCCACATCGGCTTGGCCCCCGCGCCCGCACCCTCGCGTCGACCTCTTGTGCATGCACCAACTTGGCCCCCACACACTCACGTTGGCTTGTTGCGCCCACAACCGTGCGCTAGCGGGCTTGGCGCCACTCCCTCGCCGGCCTCGCACCCTCGCCGGTCTGGCCCCCGGGCCCACAAACTGGCGTCGGCCTCGCAACCACGCCAGTGCCATCGCCAACTTGGTTTTGGCACCCTTGCCAACCAAACCCCCTGGCCGGCAGCACACTCGTGCTCTCACCACTTTCTAACAGATATTATTCACGTGCATAAAACTATTCACATGTATGATGAGTTTTTGGCATATGATACTATTTACCAAGGTTTTAAATCTCGGCCGAAACCGAATCGTTTAAGCCAAAACGGTTGGCTTTCGGCCGGTGCTGCAACAGATCGATCATCTGTTGCGATTTAGGGTTTTCGACGAGCGCTTGTGGGCGGGGCGAGCGCAGCACGCGGGGATCTCACATGGCGAGCTCGTGGGGCGAGCGCAGCGCGCG
The DNA here is from genome assembly GCA_005019695.1 of Trichopus zeylanicus subsp. travancoricus. NCBI lineage: Eukaryota > Viridiplantae > Streptophyta > Magnoliopsida > Dioscoreales > Dioscoreaceae > Trichopus > Trichopus zeylanicus. The sequence goes on along the minus strand of RXID01015269.1, from coordinate 58,402 downwards.
GGAAGAGCTTGCCGGGTTAGCTTGCGCCGACTTCATGCCTGAGCTCGCGCCTTCGTCGGACTGGCCCTTGCGTACTCACCAGCCTACTACCACTCCCTCGCTTGCCTCACACCCGCACCAGCGCCGTCACCAACCTAGTTCGGACGTCCTCGCCAGTCTCTGCCAGATACTTTTCACGTGCATGAGACTATTTATGTAACTCTTCATGTGCATGAGATTATTTACATAATTGTCAATTATTTTAAAAATTTTTAAACATATTATAATTTTTTAATTTAAAGTTAAAAAATAATTAAAATAAAGTTAAATTTTGATCAAAATATAATTAAGAAATAAAAAAATATTTTGGTTGAAACTGAAATGAAAATGATTTTGATCGAAACGCGTTGATTTTTCTATTTACGACATGCGTGCATAACTGTTCCACTGAAAGCATAGTAAAAAAAAATGTTGGTCACACCCTCATGTGAATCGCTGCCACGAAATCACATAGAACTAGTTATTCTGATTCGTATGTCTATAAATGTTCATCTGGATCATTCAGGTATTGAATTGTAATTCCACGTCCAAATGTTTCAAACTCAACTGATGATGATGATTAATTGTATTACATTATAATTAATAAATTGTGTACGTGTCAAATATATTTTAATAACAAGTTAAATTTGCTTATGTTAATTTTTAACTTTTTAATCATTTTCATATTATTTCTCCTATATTTTTTATATAATAATATATAAAAACAGTAATTAACTATCAAAACTAATTTTAATTAAATAAAATAATATTAAATATTATGATAAAATTAATTATAAATTCTTTCATAATTTTTAAATTTTTATAAAATAATTTTCAAAATTTTACATTATTTTTAATTTGAAGTCAAAGTACAGTCAAAATATAATTAAACTTTAGTCAAACACAATTAATAACTAAAAAAATCTTTTGGTTGAAACCGAAATGGTCGAAACGGCCGAAATGACCAAAACATATCGATTTCGTTAGATGTCGAAACCGAAATCGAGATTTAAAATCTTATTATTTACTATTTCAAAAAAATTTAAATATATTATAATATTTTAATTTGAAGTTAAAAAATAATTAAAATAAAGTCAAATTTTAATCAAATATAATTAATAAATAAAAATCATTTTGGTCGAAATTAAAATAAAAATGATTTTGATCGAAACACGGTGATTTTTTTGTTAATGTGTATTTTGGTCAGACCCCATGCTCATCATCGTGGCAAATTTCAATTTCCAATACCTAAAGTTATTGTCCCAAAAACGTAAACCATATAACAAAAATTATGCTGGAATCAATGTATTCCTTACAATGGTAGTAACCCTTATATAGAGGGCGTAGTGATGTAAGCGCTTACATAAGCAGGTACAATGAGCTAAGCGCTTACATCAGATTGTAGGCTTATAGCCTTTACAGAAAACTCCAAAGGATAGGCTTTATAGCCTTTACAGAAGACTCCAAAGGATAGGCTTTATAGCCTTTACAGAAGACTACAAAGGATATCACATCCTAGACTATAGGCTAGGCTTTAGCTTGTCTTATTCTAGGCTGTAGGCTAGTAGCTTAGGCTTTAGCTTGTCCTATTCTAGGCTGTAGGCTAGTAGCTTGTCCTTTTCTAGGTTATAGGGTAGGAGCTGGTAGCTTGCCTTTGGATCTTCGGATATCACGCTTCCGAATGCTATTGGATAGTGGTAGGTTGCTGGTACGGGAAACTGCGTCTTGGACTAATCTGTGAGCAGTCTGGAGTTGCTGGTCAATTTGGGCTACTGCAGGGTACCAGGTGGACCAGAAGCGATTTTTGGTGCTTAATCGCTCGCACTCTCGTAGTTTGATGGCATGAAGTGCGCAAAGCTGTTGGAGTGTCGTAATTGCTGCTGCTGCTGTTGTGGGCCTGACATGGTTGGTCTGTGTGATGGGAGTTCTGTAGGTGTGATAGTATCCCTGCTAGTTGTTGCTGTGCCTGTTTTGCCGGGGCTTCTTGGACTTCCTGGATTGCCATTGCTGCGAGCTTTAGGGTGTTTAGCCCTTCTGAGGTCGGCCATCCTGCACACACTAAGAAGGATAATAAGCGGGACAGGGCATCAGCTAGCTGATTGTCCTTGCCGTCAATATGCTCGAAGTGTATATTGATGGCTTGATGGTTTGGGGACTTGTTGAAGAAGCTTATGATGGCTTGGCAATCGGTCCTGATAGTCAGCTCCTTCTTATCCAAGTAATAAATCTTTAGTGCTTCCAGGGAATGCATCACGGCATATATCTCCGCGTCGATGGTTGATTTGAGTGGGTTAAACTTTCTGCTTGCGTAAACACAGACGCGTTCAGCGGACCTCGAGTCATACTGGCATGGTTTCCACTTACAAACCCCGCCCCACCCCTCCATGCAGCCATTCGTCTCTAGGATGATATAGCTTCCTATGGGAGGTACTTCCAGATCCGGCAGCTGTTGGACTAATTGTTTGATCTGCTCCACTAAGGCCCAGTCCTGCTGATTCATCTTCTTTTCGCTAGTTGGGCTGGTCTTGGCATAGAGTGGGCTGAGAAGCTTCCCAAGATTTGGGATGTATTTTCTGGCGTAGTTCAGGATCCCTAGCCAGGAGCGAAGCCCCTTCTCTGTCATTAGGAATTTATTTTGCACCTCGGTAAACTTCTTAATGATGTGCGGCTGTAGCCTGATTTTCTGATTACCAATGATAGCGCCAAGGAAGTCCACTTCCGTTATCGCTATCTTCATTTTAGAGGGGCTCAAGACAAGCCCGTGTCCCTCACAAGTGTCAAGCATGATGCTTAAGTGCTTCGCGTGCTCCTCCTCTGTCTGAGAGAAAACGAGGATATCATCAATGTAAACAGCAATGAAATCCTCCGTACCTTTGAAGCAGGAGTCCATTTTTCACTGGAAGACAGAGGGGGCATTCTTTAGTCCGAATGGCATGACCAACCATTCGTATAGCCTTGTAGGGACCCAGAATGCGGTCCACTCGATGGAGTCCGTGTGCATGGCCACCTGATGAAAGCCACTCTTCAGGTCAAATTTTGAATATACCCTGCTATGGCTTACCCTCCTCAAGATGGTATTAATCCCCGGGAGGCTATATTGGTCTTTGTTAGTGAGGTCATTAAGACGCTTGTAATTAAAAACCATTTTTTCTTTCCCTTTTTCCTCCCTGCCTGTAGCTGGGTCAATGGTCGTCCCGGATTTAACAATGAGAGCTGTCGTCCTGTGTCGGCTTTTGCTTGGTCGGATGACCCCTATACTCAGCAAGGCTTCTATATGCCGTCAGAATGCATCTTGCAGCTGTGGTGTAATATGTTTCAGCGGGCGATCTTCAATGACAAAATCCGGATTTTTGATATCCAGATAGCACACCACTTTGTTCCTTGCCCAATGCTTAAGTGGGTCTTCCCCAATAAACCCTACTTCCTTTAGTCTGGTCATTGTAGGCTGGAACTTGCGGAGAAAGGATTCTCTGCTGTTGCCTTCATTGTAGTATACTGATTGCTGAATATTAATATACTTATCTTCCTCCAGGTTGAGCTCCTCCACCGCAGGCTGTGGGAGAAGTACTGATAACAGTTAGGTTTTTGTAGAAGGTGACGATGTTACCTTCTATTCTGACCCCTCCCTGCATGGCTTTAATGAAGTTGCACCCAATTATCATTTGGATGCCATCGCCCAATTCCATCCTGAAACTGTATGTGTAGGGGATTTTGAAGCTATTTTCCCCAATGCGCATTCTTCCCCCTTTTAACTTCTTGTTTGCTGTTTGCCTTGAATTTATCCCGCTGAATTATACGACGAAGCTATTTTCCTCTAGTGCTTCTAGTGATACTGATGCTTCATCGATGCAGCAAGTGGTCGCTCCTGTGTCTAATATTGCCCTTACCCAAAACCTGGAAATGTTAGATATTTCAAGTTCAACAATCATATTGTAGAGCATGTTTTTTACTACCCTTGGTCTGGGTTTTTGTTGAGCTGGTCCTTCAGCCGTCGTTTTGTAGATACTTTCTTGGAATAGGATGCTGGTATACTCCAGTTCTTCCCCTCCTTTTACTTCTTTTCCTTTGCCGAGCTCTTCAGCATCTCTTCGCTGGCTCGCTTCCAATTCTAGTTCCTGGACCTTCCCTTTATAGTACTCCACCTCCCTCCTTAACCGCTCGATTTCCCCTTCGCACCACACAATGTAGTGTTGCTGCTCTTGTATTAGCTTCTGATGGGGGAATGGTGCTGGTGGGGCTGGTGTGACCGGGACCGCTGTTTTCAAATAATATGGTCCACACAGGTTACAGGCAGTAACCTTGCAGCTGGGGCAATGAATCCTTGCCCTTTGTATAGTCTGGCGCTTGCAACATGAGCATTTCTCCTCTAGTGGCTGCACGAAATTGTTATGCTGCCAAGAATGAAGACAGTTTTTTTGAAAATCAGGCAACGTTACCTGAGGGCGATACCCTCTTAGTTCCCCAAGAACACAGATGACTTCTTCCTGTATGAGTGGGCTGAGGGAATTGTGAAGACAAGCTAAAGCCTAAGCTACTAGCCTACAGCCTAGAATAAGACAAGCTAAAGCCTATAGCCTATAGTCTAGGATGTGATATCCTTTGGAGTCTTCTGTAAAGGCTCTAAAGCCTATCCTTTGGAGTCTTCTGTAAAGGCTATAAAGCCTATCCTTTGGAGTCTTCTGTAAAGGCTATAAGCCTACAGTTTGTAGCACTGATGTAAGCGCTTAGCTCATTGTACCTGCTTATGTAAGCGCTTACATCACTACGCCCTCTATATAAGGGCTACTACCATTGTAAGGAACACATTCATTCCAGCAATAAGAATCTGAAAGTTCTCCATATCTCTTTGCTTTCCCTACAATTGTCTAAGCGACCACTTCAATATACCAGAAGTTCCCTGCGTAGAGCCATTAAGGGCCTGCACGTCGACCACCACGACCTCGAGACCCACATGGTATCAGAGCCTGTAAAAGCTATGGAGGAGTGAAACACTTCAGAGGTCAGGGTGCTAAGAGTTCGAGGTAATGGATTGCGACTACCAAAATCCTGTTTTCAACTACCATGACTGGATTTTGAGCTAAAATTCATAGTAACTATCTTTTACCCTTGCGATATTATGCTGATTAAGTAAAAATTTAGCTGGAAAAAAGAACAAGTTCTAACTTGACAACGAAGGCATGAGGCCGATTGTAAGCCCAAGGGCATACTTGTGTGATCCCAGTATAATTCTAATTTAGTCTGGAACTTACCCTTGGGTAACTTTAGCTGCTGTGAGTAATTAGCCCATATGTCCGAAACATGGGAAAAATCCATTCAGGAATGGTATGAATACTCCCGAACTTCTAATCTCGAGTACCTTGACCTCACCTCAGTCCCAAAAGTTTCAACAAACCAGTTAGCTCATAACCTTTCTGTAATCTACGACAAAACATGTCTTTCATCAAAAGTTAATTTAAAGAACTTTAAGTAGATACTTGAACTACACTATAATATTACACAAGAAATCTCAAGGTTAGAGGTTTCTTTGAAAACTCTCACAACTGCAGTCCTAAACAACAGACCTTTGACAAAGCAGGAGGCCAGAGAACTTGTGCTCGAAGCTATTAAGCAACCAAGGCGAACTGAGGAAGAGATCCGCACACAGTTGGAAGGGCCAAGCAGCGGCCTTGCCCAACTGAACAAGCTTATCCACCAGCTCAAGGAGCGCAAATATACCACCCAAAGGCCTCAAGAGGCACAAGGAGAGCTGAGGGTCTTTAGAGATCCATCCTATATACTCGAGGAGGAGAAACGGAGGCTTGAAAGCTGATGACATCAAGGGCAACCACCCAGTTGGTCCAGGAGCGACCATCTATCTTAGCACCCTCTCCTCTATTCGAGGATCAAATCAGGGGATACCGGAGGAGTCACAGGCACCTCCACACCGCCCAACAGACAACAAAAAGGATGGGCAGGTTCCTCATAGGGAGAAACACCCCACGAGACAAACTAGAATAGCAAATCGACCCCCAGGCGCAACTAAGGCTGTCGATGCGGGAAAGAACTGCAATAGTCCCAGCAGAGGTCCTATATCACTCCCGAAGGGACGATGCACACCACCGAGTGTACATGCACAGGTCAGAAGAAGCAATCCTGTGTATTAATAATGACCAAGTAGACCTAACCTTCATACAGGAAGAAAGCTACCACCAACTGCGAAGGAGCGGAATGCAATATATACACCTTGGGGTACTACAACTCCGAATCCAGATCTTGCACCGACAGGAGGTCGGTACGATGGCCCTGGTTGTCTTCCAGGACAATCGATGGGCAGGGGACCAAGCCATATTGGCCACAATGGAAGTTGACTTGGCCAAAAGCAGCCAACTGGTCTACGTCATACCAGATGCAATGATGACCATTGGAGACTTCTATAGGAACCTCCAAGTCTCTGTTTTAACCAGAGGATACGAGAACTGGCGGAATAGAGAATCCAACCTGCTAATCACTAGAGGCCTGGTTGGAAGGCTGTCCAATACCCCAAACATAGGCTTCCCCTACGAAGTTCAAGGAGTCGTAGACTACCTGGCAAGTCGTGGAGTGCACGCCCTTCCAGGGCGAAGGTATTCAGCAGAAGCGCTGCAAGGACGTAGTTGGGTTGTCCGGCCAACCCAAATCTCTACCCGGCCCAACCCGAGGAGGTGACTAGCAGAAGCCTCCTCGATGGGAGCATCTCCCTGCGCTTCGATGGCAACGTGATTGGGGACCCATTGTTGCCTGATTGTCAAGAAAACTAGAAGTCATCTGTGTTCTTGGGGACCCATTGCAACATCTGTGGGGGGCATATATGGCTTGCTCGGGGACGTTGCTGAAGTCATTGTACTTGCGTACAACTGCTCGGTCAGCCTTTTTAAAGCAGGGTACTCCATTCCTAGTTCCTCAACTTCACAACCTGCCGCAATGATGTTAGAGGTATGGGGGGGCATGGGTTACCTTTCTCAGTATGCTGAGGAGTCGGAGGGTTGATGGATCCTTCATCATCATCCCATGAAGGGTGGAGTACCACGGGATAGTCGTATGCAAAAGATTCCGGGGGTGTGTAGCGCACATAGTAGTCAAACTTGCCGCTGGCTCCCCCAATGTATCCCACACTTCACCCGAGTGCTGGGGAAAGTGGGTTCTGGGGCTTGTGTTGCCTTTAGGAGAAACTACTTCTTCATCGGGATACACGTCCCACTTTTAGCTTGGGATGGGTAGTCCATATCCCTTTCAGAGAATTCCTGATCTTGAAGCTGGCGGAAGTAGTCCCCGTCATCGCTTCCTTCCTCATGCTCTATTCCTCCTAGCAGGACGGCGAGCATACGAGGAACCCTGAGTTCCTCCTCGTCACTCGGGACCTCCTCGTCCCTCTGGTTGTAGCATGACCTCCAATGTATTACCGCCGGCTTGTAGCCATCGAAGCGCAGGGAGATGCTCCCATCGAGGAGGCTTCTGCTAGTCACCTCCTCGGGTTGGGCCGGGTAGAGATTTGGGTTGGCCGGACAACCCAACTACGTCCTTGCAGCGCTTCTGCTGAATACCTTCGCCCTGGAAGGGCGTGCACTCCACGACTTGCCAGGTAGTCTACGACTCCTTGAACTTCGTAGGGGAAGCCTATGTTTGGGGTATTGGACAGCCTTCCAACCAGGCCTCTAGTGATTAGCAGGTTGGATTCTCCATTCCGCCAGTTCTCGTATCCTCTGGTTAAAACAGAGACTTGGAGGTTCCTATAGAAGTCTCCAATGGTCATCATTGCATCTGGTATGACGTAGACCAGTTGGCTGCTTTTGGCCAAGTCAACTTCCATTGTGGCCAATATGGCTTGGTCCCCTGCCCATCGATTGTCCTGGAAGACAACCAGGGCCATCGTACCGACCTCCTGTCGGTGCAAGATCTGGATTCGGAGTTGTAGTACCCCAAGGTGTATATATTGCATTCCGCTCCTTCGCAGTTGGTGGTAGCTTTCTTCCTGTATGAAGGTTAGGTCTACTTGGTCATTATTAATACACAGGATTGCTTCTTCTGACCTGTGCATGTACACTCGGTGGTGTGCATCGTCCCTTCGGGAGTGATATAGGACCTCTGCTGGGACTATTGCAGTTCTTTCCCGCATCGACAGCCTTAGTTGCACCTGGGGGTCGATTTGCTGTTCCAGTTTGTCTCGTGGGGTGTTTCTCCCTATGAGGAACCTGCCCATAGGGGTGTGCACTATTCGATTTTAACCGAACCGACCGACCGAAACCGAATAATCAATTTGGTTCGGGTTATTCGGTTCTCGGTTCGGTTTCGGTTTTGAAAAAAAAAAAAAATTTCGGTTCGGTTTCGGTTTCTGATTTTCGAAAATCGTAAAAACCGAACTGAACCGAATTATATATATACCTATATATTGCGATTTTGGTTTTGGTTTTGGTTTTGGTCTAATCGGTTTTGAGCTATTTGGTTCGCTGCTCTCTTTCTCTCCAAATCAAACCGAATTTTCCCTTCTCTTAATCTCATTCCCTTCTCTTAATCCCATTTCCCTTTGCTTCACCGACGATGACGACGACGACGACCGTTTCACCGACGGAGTTTTCTGGGTTCCCACCGCCTTCCTCGACGACGACGACGACGACGACCTTTTCCGAGAGAGCGAACCGGAGATAAAAGGAACCAGGCAGGGATGTGCTAGGGTTCCTTTCGCTGGTGAGAACCGGAACGGTTTGGGTTCAGATCTGAACTTGCCGATGGACATCTGGACGAAGATGGAGCGCGGAAAGGGAAGAAGATGCCATTGCAGCGTTGCTTTCCCTGGATCATATCTGAACTCGGACAGATGAAGCCAAGAGAAAAGGAGCAGCGGCACCGGGTGCAATAGCGTCCAGATCACCCACTTCCGCCACCGGGTCGTCTTCTTCAGCTCTTCCAGCAGTACCTCCGCATCCCCACTGCCCACTCGGACCTCGACTACACCGCCGCCGCCTCCTTCCTCTCCTCCCTCGGCCGCTCCATCGGCCTCCAGGTGGGCTTGGGCTTGGGCTTGGGCTTGGGCTTGAGCGTGGGCTTGGGCTTTGCAAAATATTCGGTTCTAATTCGGTTATAACCGAACCGAATCGAAATATTTCGATTCGGTTCGGTTCGGTTTTATTACTGTTCGGTTCAGTTCGGTTTTGGTTTTTGAAAATTTCGGTTCGGTTCGGTTCGGTTCGGTTTTAACCGAATGCACACCCCTACCTGCCCATCCTTTTTGTTGTCTGTTGGGCGGTGTGGAGGTGCCTGTGACTCCTCTGGTATCCCCTGATTTGATCCTCGAACAGAGGAGAGGGTGCTAAGATAGATGGTCGCTCCTGGACCAACCAAGTGGTTGCCCTTGATGTCATCAGCTTTCAAGCCTCCGTTTCTCCTCCTCGAGTATATAGGATGGATCTCTAAAGACCCTCAGCTCTCCTTGTGCCTCCTGAGGCCTTTGGGTGGTATATTTGCGCTCCTTGAGCTGGTGGATAAGCTTGTTCAGTTGGGCAAGGCCGCTGCTTGGCCCTTCCAACTGTGTGCGGATCTCTTCCTCAGTCCGCCTTGGTTGCTTAATAGCTTCGAGCACAAGTTCTCTGGCCTCCTGCTTTGTCAAAGGTCTGTTTTTTAGGACTGCAGTTGTGAGAGTTTTCAAAGAAACCTCTAACCTTGAGATTTCTTGTGTAATATTATAGTGTAGTTCAAGTATCTGCTTAAAGTTCTTTAAATTAACTTTTGATGAAAGACATGTTTTGTCGTAGATTACAGAAAGATTATGAGCTAACTGGTTTGTTGAAACTTTTGGGACTGAGGTGAGGTCAAGGTACTCGAGATTAGAAGTTCGGGAGTGTTCATACCATTCCTGAATGAATTTTTCCCATGTTTCGGACATATGGGCTAATTACTCACAGCAGCTAAAGTTACCCAAGGGTAAGTTCCAGACTAAATTAGAATTATACTGGGATCACACAAGTGTGCCATTGGGCTTACAATCGGCCTCATGCCTTCGTTGCCAAGTTAGGACTTGTTCTTTTTCCCAGCTAAATTCTTACTTAATCAGCATAATATCGCAAGGGTAAAAGATAGTTACTATGAATTTTACCTCAAAATCCAGTCATGGTAGTTGAAAACAGGATTTTGGTAGTCGCAATCCCTTACCTGGAACTCTTAGCACCCTGACCTCTGAAGTGTTTCACTCCTCCATATCTTTTACAGGCTCTGATACCATGTGGGTCTCGGGATCGTGGTGGTCGGCGTGCAAGCCCTTGATGGCTCTACGCAGGGAACTTCTGGTATATTGAAGTGGTCGCTTAGACAATTGTAAGGAAAGCAAAGAGAAATAAGAAAGAGATTTGGAGAACTTTCAGATTCTTATTGCTGGAATGAATGTGTTCCTTACAATGGTAGTAGCCCTTATATAGAGGGTGTAGTGATGTAAGCGCTTACATAAACAGGTACAATGAGCTAAGCGCTTACATCAGTGCTACAAACTGTAGGCTTATAGCCTTTACAGAAGACTCCAAAGGATAGGCTTTATAGCCTTTACAGAAGACTCCAAAGGATAGACTTTAGAGCCTTTACAGAAGACTCCAAAGGATATCACATCCTAGACTATAGGCTATAGGCTTTAGCTTGTCTTATTCTAGGTTGTAGGCTAGTAGCTTAGGCTTTAACTTGTCTTCACAATTCCCTCAGCCCACTCATACAGGAAGAAGTCATCTGTGTTCTTGGGGAACTAGGAGGGTATCGCCCTCAGGTAACGTTGCCTGATTTTCAAGAAAACTGTCTTCATTCTTGGCAGCATAACAATTTCGTGCTGCCACTAGAGGAGAAATGCTCATGTTGCAAGCGCCAGACTATACAAAGGGCAAGGATTCATTGCCCCAGCTGTAAGGTTACTGCCTGTAACCTGTGTGGACCATATTATTTGAAAACAGCGGTCTCGGTCACACCAGTCCCACCAGCACCATTCCCCCATCAGAAGCTAATACAAGAGCAGCAACACTACATTGTGTGGTGCGAAGGGGAAATCGAGCGGTTAAGGAGGGAGGTGGAGTACTATAAAGGGAAGGTCCAAGAACTAGAATTGGAAGCGAGCCTGCGAAGAGATGCTGAAGAGCTCGGCAAAGGAAAAGACGTAAAAGCAGGGAAAGAACTGGAGTATACCAGCATTCTATTCCAAGAAAGTATCTACAAAACGACGGCTGAAGGACCAGCTCAACAAAAACCCGGACCAAGGGTAGTAAAAAACATGCTCTACAATATGATTGTTGAACTTGAAATATCTAACATTCCCAGGTTTCGGGTAAGGGCAATATTAGACACAGGAGCGACCACTTGCTGCATCGATGAAGCATCAGTATCACCAGAAGCACTAGAAGAAAATAGCTTCGTCGTACAATTCAGCGGGATAAATTCAAGACAGACAGCAAACAAGAAGTTAAAAAGGGGAAGAATGCACATTGAGGAAAATAACTTCAAAATCCCCTACACATACAGTTTCAGGATGGAATTGGGCGATAACATCCAAATGATAATTGGGTGCAACTTCATTAAAGCCATGCAGGGAGGGGTGAGAATAGAAGGTAACATCGTCACCTACAAAAACCTAACTGTTATCAGTACTTCTCCCACAGCCTGCGATGGAGGAGCTCAACCTGGAGGAAGATAAGTATATTAATATTCAGCAATCAGTATACTACAATGAAGGCAACAACAGAGAATCCTTTCTCCGCAAGTTCCAGCCTACAATGACCAGACTAAAGGAAGCAGGGTTTATTGGGGAAGACCCACTTAAGCATTGGGCAAGGAACAAAGTGGTGTGCTATCTGGATATCAAAAATCTGAATTTTGTCATTGAAGATCGCCCGCTGAAACATATTACACCACAGCTGTAAGATGCATTCCGACGGCATATAAAAGCCTTGCTGAGTATAGGGGTCATCCGACCAAGCAAAAGCCGACACAGGACGACAGCTCTCATTGTTAAATCCGGGACGACCATTGACCCAGCTACAGGCAGGGAGGAAAAAGGGAAAGAAAAAATAGTTTTTAATTACAAGCGTCTTAATGACCTCATTAATAAAGACCAATATAGCCTCCCGGGGATTAATACCATCTTGAGGAGGGTAAGCCATAACAGGGTATATTCAAAATTTGACCTGAAGAGTGGCTTTCATCAGGTGGCTATGCACACGGACTCCATCGAGTGGACCGCATTCTGGGTCCCTACAAGACTATACGAATGGTTGGTCATGTCATTCGGACTAAAGAATGCCCCCTCTGTCTTCCAGCGAAAAATGGACTCCTGCTTCAAAGGTACGGAGGATTTCATTGCTGTTTATATTAATGATATCCTCGTTTTCTCTCATATAGATGAGGAGCACGCGAAGCACTTAAGCATCATGCTTGACATCTGTGAGGGACACGGGCTTGTCTTGAGCCCCTCTAAAATGAAGATAACGATAACAGAAGTGGAGTTCCTTGGCGCTATCATTGGTAATCAGAAAATCAGGCTACAGCCGCACATCATTAAGAAGATTACCGAGGTGCAAAATAAATTCCTAATGACAAAGAAGGGGCTTCGCTCCTGGCTAGGGATCCTGAACTACGCTAGAAAATACATCCCAAATCTTGGGAAGCTTCTCAGCCCACTCTATGCCAAGACCAGCCCAACTGGCAAAAAGAAGAAGAATCAGCAGGACTGGGTCTTAGTGGAGCAGATCAAACAATTAGTCCAACAGCTGCTGGATCTAGAAGTACCTCCCATAGGAAGCTATATCATCCTAGAGACGGATGGCTGCATGGAGGGGTGGGGCGAGGTTTGTAAGTGGAAACCATGCCAGTATGACCCGAGGTCCGCTGAACGCGTCTGTGCTTACGCAAGCGAAAAGTTTAACCCACTCAAATCAACCATCGACGCGGAGATATATGCCGTGATGCATTCCCTGGAAGCACTAAAGATTTATTACTTGGATAAGAAGGAGCTGACTATCAGGACCGATTGCCAAGCCATCATAAGCTTCTTCAACAAGTCCCCAAACCATCAAGCCATCAATATACACTTCGAGCATATTGACGGCAAGGACAATCAGCTAGCTGATGCCCTGTCCCGCTTATTATCCTTCTTAGTGTGTGCAGGATGGCCGACCTCAGAAGGGCTAAACACCCTAAAGCTCGCAGCAATGGCAATCCAGGAAGTCCAAGAAGCCCCGGCAAAACAGGCACAGCAACAACTAGCAGGGATACTATCACACCTACAGAACTCCCATCACACAGACCAACCATGTCAGGCCCACAACAGCAGCAGCAGCAATTACGACACTCCAACAGCTTTGCGCACTTCATGCCATCAAACTACGAGAGTGCGAGCGATTAAGCACCAAAAATCGCTTCTGGTCCACCTGGTACCCTGCAGTAGCCCAAATTGACCAGCAACTCCAGACTGCTCACAGATTAGTCCAAGACGCAGTTTCCCGTACCAGCAACCTACCACTATCCAATAGCATTCGGAAGCGTGATATCCGAAGATCCAAAGGCAAGCTACCAGCTCCTACCCTATAACCTAGAAAAGGACAAGCTACTAGCCTACAGCCTAGAATAGGACAAGCTAAAGCCTAAGCTACTAGCCTACAGCCTAGAATAAGACAAGCTAAAGCCTAGCCTATAGTCTAGGATGTGATATCCTTTGGAGTCTTCTGTAAGGGCTATAAAGCCTATCCTTTGGAGTTTTCTGTAAAGGCTATAAGCCTACAATCTGTAGCACTGATATAAGCGCTTAACTCATTGTACCTGCTTATGTAAGCGCTTACATCACTACGCCCTCTATATAAGGGCTACTACCATTGTAAGGAACACATTCATTCCAGCAATAAGAATCTGAAAGTTCTCCAAATCTCTTTCTTATTCCTCTTTACTTTCCCTACAATTGTCTAAGCGACCACTTCAATATACCAGAAGTTCCCTGCATAGAGCCATCAAGGGCTTGCACGCCGACCACCACGACCCCGAGACCCACAATTTGAAGCCCAGACAAGAAATTTCATCATGCATTCACCCTTTCAGCACAAAACAAAAAATAAGTATTTTTCACAAAATAGAAATGAAAGCAAGACAAAATAGTCCCAAAATAAATAAATAAAACGTTCCACTAGTAACTTTTATCTAGTGATTGTGATCATGCTGAAATAACACAAATAGATAATATTTGGCTGTAGGACGAGATATTGTCAAACGTCAACAAGAACAACAGAATCATTACTGCTAACCCATTTTTTGTTCGCTAGAGACCAGTTCTGACTTCAAGTAAATTACACCATATTTGTCATCTAGCATACTTCATTCACAATAACAAAATGCAAAAATAACAGTCTACAGTGAGATTAAGGAGTCACAAAATATCTAGATTAACTTCAAAAGCAAATTCCAAATGAAGTTGGAACTCTTAAAAACTCAAATTACAATTCAAAAACATTGATGCATCATCAATTGCAAGCAGTACCACCCTTGGCTACTAGCCAAGAATGGTGGTGACATTCCTAGAGCAATTCTTTTTACAAGTGCCAACCAATTTATCAAATTTCACAAAACAACTTATGCTTCTGGCCTAAAACACAAGAGGATTGGTCAGTACCTTAGTCTAGCCTAGAATGCTAAGAGCTACGGTCGAAAGTGGCTCAGTTCCAATTACAAAATAGCCCAAGCCCAAACCAAGTCTGCAGTCCTAAAGAACAAGTTCAAATTGACAAGCAGGACCATTTGAAGACCCTACCTATGATTCCATTATTGAACAAATTTCATCCTAAGAGTATTCAGAAAAACATAGCATAACAAAACTATGTTAGACAAAATTCTACGTATGCATTTACCTCTTCATTCAATCATGGATTCATCGAAAGCACTAGTGTGCAAACAGTGTCTTTTTGTTTTTGAGCAACCTGGGAAACCAGGGACTTACCCAAATACCTCGACTTTTGAGGACATAGGCCACCTATTTAAGTAAATCTTCTCCCAAACTACAAGCCAGATACATGACCTTGTTTCATCTCATGTACAGCTCCTTCCCCAATTAGTTGCCTATGCATGATTGACTTGCAAGAACATAATAAAAAGCATCACAAACCAACCAAATATAGATATTTGATGATTTCCTTTTCTACGTGTATACTAGTTGTAACATTACCTATACTATTAAGTCCTAAATATTTGGCAGAGCCATGGGAAAAGGAATGGATTTGCTACACAGCTAACTACTGGGTGAACATTCTCTTTAGCTTTCACTAAATATGCAGATGATCTCACAATATCAATCTTCCTAAATACCAATAGAATTGAAGACCTAAGAAGGTTGTATGGTTAACAGGGAAGACTCTTCTTCAGCTTTTACAAAAATATATGAAGAATCAAGATATCACTCTTATGTGATAAGAAATTTGCATGCTAATCATATCAAATACCAACAACCTTCAGCTCAACTTAACAAATATCTTGCAGTCACGAGCACTCATTTAAATCTGTTTAAAATAAGAACAAGAGAACTCAAATTCTCCAATTTAGCTTCAAAGACGAGGCCCTCAATGGGATAACACAAACCATTGGCACATGATGATGAGCATGGAGTATATCATTCAAATCATCATAAGATCCCATCCGCACAACAACACTTAAAAGAGAAAGTTGGACGAGAGTTTGATCTCTGTGTTTGTGAGATGTGGACCAATTAACTTTGAAGTACTCAATCCCCAAGAATCACAGCTCTAAATATGGATCTAAACTGGGAATTTCCAATCAATCCAAAAAGCACCCTAACGTTTCATAATTTGAAATCCAAGAATGTTTCCAGGATCTAAACTGCAAACTTTCAATTAATCCAAAAAGTATCCTAATGTTTCATAATCTGAAATTCAAGAATGCTTCCATCTTAGAACTATTTGCAGCCTTATCACCCCAAGGAAAGGGCAAAAACCCTAATAACAAGACCTGCCTCGATAATCATCCGAATCATCAGAAGCGCAAATTTTGAAAGGAAAAATCAACCAATTCTGTCACCATTACAGATCTAATGCTGTGAAAACTCAAACCGGAAAAAGTAAGCATATTATGACGTTAACAACCACAGTTAACCACTTATTCAAAATCAGGATGAAAAATTGATCCAGAAATTCTGCTCTTATCTCAGAAACAACAGAGAACTTAGGACCCAACGAAAGAAAGAAAACCCAAATGGAAACCCTGAACAAAGAACCCGTCCAACCATCACAATCACCGATTCGGAAGCACAAAAGTGAAAATCCCCAAGCCAAACAAAAATATTACGCCAAAAAAACCCTAATTTGAAACCTGACTTCATCCTCCAAAACAAACGCAAGAAGCAAGATAATGAAACCCGATCTGAACTACAAGAACAAATCAAACAAACAAAACAACAGATCGCCACACAAAAAACAAACCAGAATTTTCAAAAGAAACAGGGATGTAAAGGCGGAAAACCCTAAAATCATATCAAGAAGACAGAAAAAAGGCGGAAAAAAGGATTCAAAGGGAGAAGCATACATCCTTGGCGGCGTGCTCGCCTGCGAGGGCGCTGATCGCGCGATTCCAAGGCCGTCTGCTGTGGAATCTCAGATCTAGAGACGGTGAGACGCGAGATCTCGCTCTGCGGCTCTTCGTCTTCGGTTCTTTCCACGATCCAGGAATGGCGGTGTTATGTGCTGGTATTCATAGCCCTCAAATTTTAGGAATTTTAGTGACCCCCCGAACGTTGTGATAATTACATTCCGGAACTTGTGATGTGTAATTCCGGTTAATATGTAAACCGGAATGAAAGTAGTCGGGATACACAAAATAGTTTGATCAAAATAGTTCGACGACTTCGGCAGGGGGAAGGAACCGGTGATAAAACGCTAATCCGTACTACAAAGCAAAAGACAAGCTAGCTGAGAAGAAGACAAGCTAGCTAGGAGCTACCCTAGCAAGGAGACAAGCTAGCTAGGGGCTAGCCTCGCAAAAAGATAAGCTAGCTAGGAGCTAGCCTAGCAAGGAGACAAGCTAGGCTATAATATAGGATATGACATCCTTTGGCCACTTCTGTAAAGACTAGGCCATAGGATAAGATAAGATTTGTAGTCTTTTGTAAAGGCCATAGGCCTACTAGTATAGACTTACTATAGCGCTGATGTAAGCGCTTAGCGCATACTACCTGCTGATGTAAGCGCTTACATCACTACGCCCTCTATATAAGGGTCACTACCATTGTAAATGAGATATAATTCGAGTAATAAGAATCTGAAAGTTTTCCATATCTCTTTCTTATTTCTTGTTGCTCTACGAGACATTCCTCGTAACCACTTCGAATTCCCAGATCACGCTGAAATCCACTTGAGCTTCGGCCTAGGATCACATACAATCCTCGAAAAACCACATACACAAAGGAAAAAAAGGGAGAGCTCGCCTGCAAATCTCCCTACCCCCTTCGACATACCTAACCTACCTACCCTTTGATTCCACACTGAGAAATTATACAAGATAAAAAAAAAAAACTTTTTTTGCATCAATAGAACCACCCACTAGTAACATTACCTTTAATTAAAAACTCTAGTTATTGTTTAGTTTGAAATTAATATCAAGATTAAGATTAAAATTAGTGGAATTATTTTTTATAAATTAATATTTTTTATTAAAATTAATTTTATAATAATTAAAAATATAAAAATATATTTATTTTTTTAAATAATTTAATTTAATAACGATATAAAATAAGTAATATTAATTTTTTTAAAAAAATAATTATGTAAAATATTAATTTTGATTAACTTTCCGAGGGCGTTTGGTTTGGGATCAGGATTGTAATTATTTTGTCCTCATTCAAATACAAAAAAAATAGTCAAATTATTTTTTTTATTTTGAAAAATAAATTATCATATTATTCTTACATTTATTTATTCAAAATTTAATAAATAATATATCTAAGAATATAAAAGTCCAAAAAAAATTTAAACAATTCACCAACGAGACTAGTATCTAAATATCAAAATTTTAATTAAATTATTTTTTTATATTTTAATTTTGATATTGAGTTTGATCTTGATCTCAAAGCAAAGAGTGCCCCGTATCCATCCTTGGATCATTTTCATTTAAAGCTAGTGAGCAAATAATGTTAATATCCTCACGACTATAGTTACTGGTTTTGACACATAAAAGTCCTTAAATTTTTTTTGTCACTTAAATTTTTCCTCTTCAATCTGCGAACCCAATTTGCTTGTTTCTTCGGACTATTTTGTTTCTGCCTTCAATAATCTCCCACAATTTCAGCATTCTCTGATTAAACAGTGGAAAATTGGTGGCTTTCTTTTTTGTCGGTGTTATCTTTCTTTGATTTTTTTTCTAGTGACAAGCATTTTGGACTTTTTTCCAGGAAAACACGAACTTACGGTGCTTGTTTTTTATGTTGCAAGATGTTGCTATTGGGGCAAGGGAGGCCTTGTCTGATCCCATTGTCTAAAAGGGCGAAGCAGCCATGTTGAGGAGAGCAGTAAATCCCTCTCGAAGACCTGCCGAAACTGGAAGCCTTCCTTTTTATAGTACTATCCATCAGAAGGATTACAAAGCCCAGAATTTGAAGGAATTAGAGGAATTAAAAAGTCTAATTCTTCAATTACGGCGTTTAGTTCGATTCTAAAATTTGAAATTAAGGGAATTAGAAAATTCCTATCTTTTTCGAATTTTGATTTTGAATTTCAAAGATTTTGCGATGAATTCATCTAATTCCTGAGAATTGCGGTGGGGCCCACAAATAAAATGATGGATTTGTATAACATTTAGGCCATTATTAAAGTTTTTTATTTTTAAATTAATTTACTTTTAAATTTAATATATGTGTATTTTATGTTTAACAAAACATTTAATAAGAAAAAAATATCTTCAATAAATTGTAAATTAATTATATAATAATTGTAGAATTCTTTATTTTTGGACCAATTCTAAATTTATCTTAATTTTTTAATTAACTTAGCATTTTCTTGTATCAGTATATTATATTATTTTATTTGCTTATAAATAAAATATTTATTTTTGAAAAAATCAGATATATGTTATGTTTGTAAATTAGATTTATATTTTTTTAATATTTTGTACGAAATTTAATATTAAATTTAATATATATGTATTTTATGTTTATCAAACTATTTAATAAGAAAAAAATAAATAAATTCGAAATTAATTATATTATAATTATGATATTCTTCATTTTTTGGCCATTCTTAAATTTATATTAATTTTTTAATTAACTCAGAATTTAAAATATTAATATATTATATTATTCTATTCACTTATAAATAAAGTATCTATTTTTAAAAAATAGTATATAAATTTTGTTTGCAGATTATATTTATATTTTTTTACTATTTTATACCTAAATTTAACATATGTTCTAAAATTGAGGAAATTAATCAATTTCTAATTCCATCCAGAAAATACTTATTCAAACACTGGAATTAGATAATTCCAACAATTCTCTAAATTTCTCGGAATTGATAAAGTTGACCAATTTCTCAATTCCAGATTGGGAATGAAGCCGAATGGACACTAACGGTTTGTTTGGATGGATTCCAAAACCCAAGAATTGAGAAAATTGGATGAATTAAAAATTTAATTCCTTGATTACGGTGTTTAATTCGATTCTAAAATTCGAAATTGATAGAATTAGACAATCCCAACCCTTCTTCAATTTCGATTTTGAATTCTGAAAATTTTGAGAGGAATTCATCTAATGCTTAGAAATTTGTGTAGACTCTATAAATTAATTGAAGGATTTATAATATTTAGACCATTTTTTAATTTTTTTTATTTTTGAATTCATTTACTTGTTTTAATTTTAAAATATTTATTTCACTAAAAATATATTATTTTTTAAAAATTGTAGTTTTAAATTTATGAAATTATTTAACTTGCTAGCTGGAATATAGAAAACAAATCTTGAATTAATTTTATTATATTTATGTAAGTCTTCATTTGTGGGCCATTTCAACAATTATATTAATTTTTGAAGTAATAAATTATATTTCTAGGAAAATATGTATTTTACGTTTACCAAATTATTTAACAAGAAATATATATTAAATAAATCCTAAATTAATTGTATTATAATTATAGAATTTTTTATTTTGGGTCATTTTTAAATTTATATTAATTTCTCTAATTAACTTAGCATTTCCTAATATTAATTTATTATAATATTATATTTACTTATAAATAAATTATTTATTTTTGAAAAATAGGATATATGTTATGTTTATAAATCAGATTTATATTTTTTTAATATTTTGTACCAAATTTAATTTTAAATTTTATATAGATGTATTATTTGTTTATCAAAATATTTAATAAGAAAAAATATATTCAATAAATCATAAATCAATTGTATTATAATTGTAGAATTCTTTATTTTTGGGCCAATTCTAAGTTTGTATTAATTTTTTAATTATCTTAGAATTTTCTCCTATTAGTATATTATATTATTTTATTTACTTATAAATAAAATATTTATTTTTGAAAAATCGGATATATGTATTTTACGTTTATCAAACTATTTAATAAGAAAAAATATATTAAATAAATCCTAAATTAATTGTATTATGATTATAGTATTCTTCATTTTTGGCCATTTTTAAATTTATATTAATTTTTTAATTATGTCAGAATTTTCTAATATTAATATATTCTATTATTTTATTCACTTATAAATAAAGTATTTATTTTTGAAAAATACTATATATGTTTTGTTTGTAAATTATATTTATGTTTTTTTACTATTTTGTACCTAAATTTAATATATTTTCTAAAATTGAGAGAATTAATCAATTTCTAATTTCATACAGAAAATACTCATCTAAACACTGAAATTAGACAATTTCAATAATTTCTTAAATTTCTCAAAATGTACAGAGTTGACCAATTTCTCAATCTAACAATTTCTCAATTCTAGATTGAGAATTCAACCATACAGCCACTAATGGTTTGTTTGGATTGATTCCAAAACCTAGGAAATGAGAAAATTGGAAGAATTAAAAGTCAAATTCCTTAATTGCGGTATTTAGTTTGATTCTAAAATTCAAAATTGACGGAATTAGATGATTCCAACCCTTTTTTAATTTTGGTTTTGAATTCTGAAAATTTTAAGAGGAATTCATTTAATTCCTAGAAATTTCGGTAGGGTCCATAAATTAAATGATGGGTTTATATAATATTTTGCCCATATTAAAAAAAATTTTATTTTTGAATTCATTTACTTGTTTTCATTTCAAAATATTTATTTCATTAAAAATAAATTATTTTTAAAAATTTGTAATTTTAGATTTATGAAATTATTTGACATGTTAGCTGAAATAGAATAAACAAGTCTTTAATTAATTTTATTGTATTTATATAATTCATCATTTATGGGCCATTTCAATAAATTATATTTCTCGAAAAATATGTATTTTACGTTTAGCAAATTATTTAACAAAAAAAATATTAAACAAATCCTAAACTAATTATATTATAGTTATAGAATTCTTTATTTTTGTGTCATTCTTAAATTTATATTAATTTCCCTAATTAACTTAGCATTTCCTGATATTAATTTATTATATTATCATATTTACTTATATATAAATTATTTATTTTTGAAAAATAAGATATATGTTATGTTTGTAAATTAGATTTATATTTTTTTAATATTTTGTACCAATTTAAATTTAAATTTAATATAGATGTATTTTACGTTTTTCAACCTATTTAATAAGAAAAAATATTAAATAAATTATAAATTAATTGAATTACAATGGTAGAATTCTTTATTTTTGGGTCATTTTAAAATTTATTTTATTTTTTAATTAACTTAGCATTTTCTCATATTAGTATTT
Source organism: Trichopus zeylanicus subsp. travancoricus (assembly GCA_005019695.1). Lineage (NCBI taxonomy): Eukaryota > Viridiplantae > Streptophyta > Magnoliopsida > Dioscoreales > Dioscoreaceae > Trichopus > Trichopus zeylanicus. The sequence goes on along the minus strand of RXID01015269.1, from coordinate 36,479 downwards.
TTTTATTATTCTATTTAGTTATGAATAAAGTATTTATTTTTGAAAAATAGGATATATGTTATGTTCGTAAATTATATTTATATATTTTTAGCATTTTATACAAAAATTAGTATTAAATTTAATATATATGTATTTTACATTTATCAAATTATTTAATTAGAACAAATATATTAAATAAATTCTAAATTAATTGTATTATAAATATAGAATTATTTATTTTTCTGCCATTTTTTAATTTATATTAATTTTGAAATTAATTTTTTTTAAGAAATATATATTTTGTATTTGTAAATTATATTTATATTTTTTAATTTTGTCCCAAATATGGTATTAAATTTAATCTAATTTTTAAAATTGAGACGATTAATCAATTTCTAATTCCATCCAAAAAATACTCATCCAAACACTGCAATTAAATAATCCCAATAATTCCCTCAATTTCTCCAAATTGACAGAATTGATCAATTTCTAAATTTCAGATTGAGAATGTATCTAAAATGCCCCTAAGGGTTTGTTTGGAAGGATTCCAAAGCCCAGGAATTGAAAGAATTGAAGGAATTAAAAGTCTAATTCCTTAATTACAGCGTTTAGTTTGATTTTAAAATTTGAAATTGAGGGAATTAGATAGTTCCTATCTTTTTCAAATTCTGATTTTGAATTTTAAAGATTTCGCGATGAATTCATCTAATTCCTGTGAATTGCGGTGGGGCCTACAAATTAAATGATGAAATTGTATAACATTTAGATAATTTTTAAACCTTTTTTATTTTGAAATTAATTTACTTTTAAATTTAATATATATTATATTTTATGTTTATCAAAATATTTAATAAGAAAAAAATATATTCAATAAATCGTAAACTAATTATATTATAATTGTAGAATTCTTTATTTTTGGGCCAATTCTAAATTTATATTAATTTTTTAATTAACTTTGCATTTTCTTATATCAATATATTATATTATTTTATTTACTTGTAAATAAAATATTTATTTTTGAAAATTTGGATATACATTATGTTTGTAAATTAGATTTATATTTTTTTAATATTTTGTACGAAATTTAATATTAAATTTAATATATATGTATTTTACGTTTATTAAACTATTTAATAAGAAAAAAATAAATAAATTCGAAATTAATTGTATTATAATTATAGTATTCTTCATTTTTTGGCAATTCTTAAATTTATATTAATTTTTTAATTAATTAAGTATTTTCTAATATTAATATATTATATTATTCTATTCACTTATAAATAAAATATTTATTTTTTAGAAATAGTATATATGTTTTGTTTGCAAATTATATTTATATTTTTTTACTATTTTGTACCTAAATTTAATATATTTTTCTAAAAGTGAGGAAATTAATCAATTTCTAATTTCATCAAGAAAATACTCATTCAAACATTGGAATTAGACAATTCCAACAATTCCCTAAATTTCTCGAAATTGACAGAATTGACCAATTTCTCAATTCTAGATTGGGAATCAAGCTGAATTGACACTAAGGGTTTATTTGGATGGATTCCAAAACCCAGAAATTGAGAAAATTAGATGAATTAAAAATTTAATTCCTTAATTACAGTGTTTAGTTCGATTCCAAAATTCGAAATTGATAGAATTAGACAATTCCAACCCTTCTACAATTTCGATTTTGAATTCTGAAAATTTTGAGAGGAATTCATCTAATGCTTGGAAATTTGGGTAGAGTCCAAAAATTAAATGAAGGATTTATATAATATTTAGACCATTTTTTAAATTTTTTATTTTTGAATTCATTTGCTTGTTTTAATTTTAAAATATTTATTTCACTAAAAATAAATTATTTTTTAAAAATTGTAGTTTTAAATTTATGAAATTATTTAACTTGCTAGCTGGAATATAGAAAACAAATCTTGAATTAATTTTATTATATTTATATAAGTCTTCATTTATGGGCCATTTCAACAATTATATTAATTTTTGAAGTAATAAATTATATTTCTAGGAAAATATGTATTTTACATTTACCAAATTATTTAACAAGAAATATATATTAAATAAATCCTAAATTAATTGTATTATAATTATAAAATTTTTTATTTTTGGGTCATTTTTAAATTTATATTAATTTCTCTAATTAACTTAGTATTTCCTAATATTAATTTATTATAATATTATATTTACTTATAAATAAATTATTTATTTTTGAACCTACAGATGGACAGTAGGATGGAGATGATATACCTGCCAGCAAGACTCGAAAGGGGACACCATCGGCCAGAGATGAGTCCTACGCTGGCAAGTGGAGAAGCACTGCCGCAACACGAGATGTATTCAGCGAGTCTCCGAGACGAGGAATCGAGCGCGGACGGAATAGCAACAGAGGAAGAAGAGGTGGTTGTGAGAGAGAGACGCTATAGGTTGTCCATGTGGGGTTCCCTTCGCAAGAGCAGCCCACTGCGTCCTTTGGCCCCTGTGGGCAATGATATTTAAAGAGGGAGATCCTCGTGGTTTGTTTTTCTTAATTAATTGATCTTTTTCACAAAGCCTCCTGTAATTTTTCCTTGAGGGTATTTTAGCATTAATCGACATTTTTTTTCCTATAACATATTATTTACGATGAAAATTTAAAAAATTCACTTCTCTTTACTTTTGACTTATTTTTAAAATAATTAAAAATAATTTATTCTTAAGATTTGACTGGATGAAAGTATATTTTACAAGTATACTTATTTTATGTAAAATATTTATTTTATTTAACTTTTTTATAAATAATTTTAAATATATATATTATTATTATATGTATTATTATTATTATTATTATTATTATCATTATTATTATTATTATTATTATTATTCTTAAATTCATTTTTACAAGTCATTTCAAATCAAATAATATGAAAATAAAATTTATTTTATTTTTTACTTATGTATCCAAAGTGTTCAAAAGTGAATTGACTTTCAAAATTTCACTTGTGAACAATTAAACAACAAAGTAATTTCACTTCCAAATACATCTCTCTAATTTTTGCTAGCCAAGCAGCTCGTGATATTATTTTGTTTTAGAAGTTCTCTATATTTTTAAAATTTTAGATTTCACATTTGTGGATTTAAAAATCTAAATAGTATGTTTGTTTTGAAAATTTTTATTAGACAAAATAAATTTTGAAAATTTTTATAAATTCTTAAGAAGTGAATTTTTGTATGAATTTATAAATTTTAGAAGTTTATATATAATTCGGTAAAAAAGAAGAAAAAGCTTTAGAGTCCAACGAGTCACAAGGTGGATTTTAAAATTCAAAATTCTGAAATCTAACCAATTCTTATAGATTTTAAATCTTAATTTTCTCCATTTTTTTACAATATAATGTTTTTAATTGCTTGTAAAGTGAAATCATCACTCCTCTGCTATCTTGCAAGATAAATTATCCTCCTCGTCCTTTTTCTTTTTTTGATATTTTTTTAGTCTTTTTAGCAATTAGAGTTATTTCCAACGAGTTTTTGACTCATTACTTTAAATTTTGATGTTGATCATATCTTTTTTCCGTTTGATCTCATAAAACACAACTATCATCTTGTTTTGTAGGGCACATTATTGCAGTTTGGTTGGAATGAAGAAATTCTTTAATCACAATTGCCTACCTTTCGTGATCTCATAGTGGTATGTACCTCTCGTGACACAACGTGTAGGCCACTGAAGAATTAGTTAATTTATCTTCTTTTTATCATATTATTCCATCGCGTAGGTTATATTGTCTGTGTCTTCCAAAAAAAATGAAATTTATCGATGTCATCCCACTGAATTGTGAGCAATTGGCCAATATGTCACTAGCTTCAATTTAAAAGATTTGGACAAGCATGGGATATCTGTCGGCCCTGTCGAATAAATTCAAGCTCAAAATCAGTTTGAAGAGGGTGTGCTTTTCGAGTTTATCCTTCAGAGCATCAGGTAGTAATGATGGAAGCTTCCACCTCTGGAGATTCTACACCTCGATGAATAGGTACATCTTAGTGAGATGAGGTAGCTTGAATTGAAGTGCTTGTATGATTTAGAAATTGGCTTACAAGTGCTACAGTGTACTTGCTACAGTGTACTGCTACAATCGCACCGCCCTATGTACAGTGCTCTACAATGAACACCGCCCTATGTACAGTAGCCTTATACTAGAGTACAGAATGTTACAGTGACAGTTGTCGTTCAGCTACAGTGACAGCTGTCTGTACGACTACAGTAGCACAGTGTAGCTACAGTGTTATTCTTCATCTTCCACACCACGCTTCCGTTTGCTAGGGACGAGTGGGAGGTTGCTGGTTCGGGTGATGGCATCTTGGACTTGTTGGGTAGCGTTTCAGAGCTGTTGATCAATCTGTGCTATGGCGGGATACCATGAAGCCCAGAATCGATCCCAGGTGCTTAACTGCCTGCACGCCTGTAGTTTGACGTTGTGGATGGCGCAGAATTGTTGAAGCGCCCTGATGGCAGCAGCTGCTGTTGATGGTCTGGCGTCGTTGTCTTGGGGGCTGGTAGGGAATTCTGTAGATGTAATAGTATCCATGTTAGCTTTTGCTGCCCTTGCTTTGTTGGTGCTTCGTGGACCTCTTGTATTGCGCTTGCTGCGAGCTCGAGGATATCGAGATCTTTTTCGTTTGACCATCCTGTAAGCACTGAGGAGGAGAGTAGCCTAGATAAGGCGTCAGCAAGCTGGTTATCCTTTCAATATGTTCGAAATGTACCGGGATACCGATCCCAGTTATATAGTCGGTGAAGGCTACCCACCGCACCCTGGATGGTTTGTGGTTAGGGGACTTGTTGAAGAAGCTGATGATGGCTTGGCAGTCGGTTCTGATGGTCAGTTCCTTTCTGTCCAAGTAATAGATCTTCAAAGCTTCTAGAGAATTCATGACAGCATATATTTCTGCGTCAATTGTTGACTTGAGTGGATTGAATTTTCCACTAGCATAGGCACAGATGCGTTCAGTAGACCTACGGTCGTACTGGCATGATTTTCACTTACAGATTCCTCCCCATCCTTCCATACAACCATCCGTTTCCAGGATGATGTAACTCCCTACCGGTGGTACCTCTAGATCCGGTAGTTTCTGGACTATCTGCTCGATTTGGCCCACCAGGGCCCAGTCCTGCTGATTCATTTTCTTCTCTCCGGTTGGGCTGGTCTTGGCATAGAGCGGGCTGAGTAACTTCACCAGATTTGGAATATAATTCCTGGCATAATTGAGGATCCCTAGGCAGGAGCGAAGTCCTTTTCTTATTGTTAAGGACCTATCTTGCACTTCAGTGATCTTCTTGATTATATGTGGTTGTAGCCTGATCCTCTGCTTACCTATAATAGCACTAAGAAACTCTACCTTTGTGACTGCAATCGTTATCTTGGTTGGGCTCAGGACAAACCCATGGTTTTCACAGATGTCGAGCATAGTGCTTAGGTGCTTTGCGTGTTCCTCCTCCGTCTGAGAGAAAACGAGGATGTTATCAATGTAAACAACAATGAAATCCTCCGTACCTTTGAAGCAAACGTCCATCATTCGCTGAAAGACAGCAGGGGCATTTTTTAGTCCGAATGACATGACCAACCATTCGTATAAGCCTGTGGGGACCCAGAATGCGGTCCATTCGACGGAGTCCGAATGCATGGCTACTTGGTGAAAGCCGCTCTTCAAGTCGAACTTTGAATATACCTTGCTATTGCTGACCCTCCTTAGGATAGTATTGATCCCTGGGAGGCTATACTGGTCCTTGTTGGCGAGGTCATTAAGACGTTTGTAGTTAAAGACCAGTCTTTCCTTCCCTTTTACTTTTTTTTTCTGTTGCTGGGTCAATTGTCGTTCCGGAGTTGACGACGAAAGCCGTTGTTCTGTGTCGGCTCTTGCTCGGCCGAATAACTCCTATGCTTAGCAAGGCTTCTATATGCCGCTTGAATGTATCCTGCAGCTGCGGTGTAACATGCCTTAGTGGGCGATCTTCAATGACAAAATCTGGATTTTTTATATCCAGATGGCACACCACTTTGTTTTTGGCCCAATGCCTGAGTGGGTTTTCTCCGATGAACCCAGCTTCCTTGAGTCTTGTTATTGTGGGTTCGAACCTGCGGATGAAGGACTCCCTGCTTTCTCCCACGCTGTAGTATACTGATTGCTGGACATTAATATACTCGTCTTCCTCTAGTTCCAATTCCTCTACTGCAGCGACTACGAATGTTGTGGGGGAAGTACTAATTACAGTTAGATTTTTATAGAAGGTAACGATAGTATCTTCAATTCTGACCCCTCCTTGCATGGCTTTGATGAAATTACATCCGATTATCATCTGGATGCCATCTCCCAGCTCCATCTTGAAGCTATATGTATAGGGGATTTTGAAGTTGTTTTCCCCGATATGCATTTTTCCTCCTTTTAGCTTCATTCTTGTCGTTTGCTTTGAGTTTATTCCATTAAATTGCATGACGAATCTGTTTCTTTCCAGTGCTTCTGGTGGTACTGATGCTTCGTCAATACAGCAGGTGGTAGCTCCTGTGTCTAGTATTGCTCGTACTTGAAACCTGGGAACACTTGGTATTTCAAGTTCAATAGTCATATTGTAGAGCATGTTTTTTACCATTCTTGGTCCTGGTTTGAGTTGAGCTGCTTCATCTGTTGCTGTTTTATAGACATTTTCCTGGAATAGAACATTGGTATGTTCTTGTCCTTCCTCCGGTCCTGCTTCCGATTCTGCTTCCTTTCCTTTACAGAGCTCCTCATAGTCTTTACGCAGGTCTGCTTCTAACTCTAGCTCCTGCGCTTTCCCTTTGTAGTATTCTACTTCTTTTTTCAGTCGCTCGATCTCTCCATCGCACCATGCAATGTAGTGTTGTTGCTCCTATATAAGCTTCTGAGACGGGAATGGTGCGGGTGGGGCTGGTGCAACTGGAATTTCAGTTCTAAAGTAGTATGGCCCACATAGGTTACAAGCAGTAACCTTGCATTTGGGGCAATGGATTCTTGCCCTTTGAATTGTTTGGCGCATGCAACATACACACCTCTCTTCTTGTGGTTGTACAAGGTCATTATGCTGGCATGAATGAAGACATTGTTCTTGTGAGTCAGGTGAGGTTACCTGCGGGCGATATCCTCCTTCAAGTTCTCCGATGACATAGATTGTTTGTCCTCGTATGAGAGGACTGAGGGAAATGTGGAGGTTCTGAGCATCCTCCCCTTCAGAGATGCTAAAAATAGCATCACTTTGTTCCTCTCCTTCCTGCACAGAAATTAAGTCATAGTCTTCAGGAATATTGAGTTGCTCAAAGATGACAACTCTCTTTATATTTCTCCTATCGTTAGGACATTCTCTGGCGAAATGTCCTTCATTGCCACAAAGGTAGCATTTGCACTTTTTATTCCGCACCAGGTGCTACCTCTTTTCTATTCGCACGTGGGTGTCGTGCGGCTTTCCTTTGTATGTTTTTGCCTTTCTGGCTCCGTATTTCTTTTCTTTGGCATAGTACCCTGGGATCGGGATCTGGCTGCAGAAGGAAAGATCCTTGAGAGATCTTTTGAACACCGCATCTTTGCATTCCTCTTCCAGATATTTGTAAGCAAATAAGATTCGGGGTATTACCTCAATATTAACTCCGGGGTATTTTTTGTCAAAGGCCGCCTTCATTCGTCGGCCCAGTTCACTTGGCATCTTCATCCAAAACTTTTCAGATAATTCAGTACCACAATATAATCTTTCAGATTTTGTTGCTAACCTGAGATAATCATTCATGTAGAGGACAATGTCTTTCATGTTGTCACATGAAAGCCTTTTGAGATCTCGGTATGCTGCATCTTGTGTCATGGTTGATCCCTGGGCTGGATCTTCTAGTGAGAATACTCTTCTCATCTGGGAGAAGATGTTTTGGGTTCCCTCTCTCCCTTCACCAGCTGCAATGGTAGCCTGGTATTCATTTGCATACATCATGCGCCACTGTATCCAGGCAAGCCTTTCACCTTCACTTAGCAGATTCTCCATGTATTCCATTTTGTCCCTGACGCCGGTGAATCCTAAGCTGGAGACATGGTTCCTTGTGATGGCTTCCCATCGAGAGAATGCATCCTCGAAGAGACCGAGTTGCTCGGGAATCACGAACAAAGCTCTGCCACTCTGCTGTGCGGATGGGAGCGTCCACATTTCATTATTAAATCCCCGCTTGAAGTTTCCCTGACTTCTTTGCTTAAATGTTGGTGCCTGGGACGTTGATGGATTTGTATTCTCCGCCGGTGGATAATCTGGGGGTCCCATCATCGCATCTTGAGGGGGCATATATGGCCTGTTGGGAGATGCCGCCGTAGTAATTGTACTTGCGTACAATTGTTCCGCCAGTTTTTTCAAAGTGGGATACTCCATCTCTGGCTCTTCCTCAAATCCTGTAGCAATAATGTTAGCTACTGGGGGGAGGTTGGTGTTACCTTCCGTACTTTGCTGAAAGATCGGTAGATCAGCGGGTTCTTTTTCATCATCAGCATGATCAGCGGGTTCTTTTCCATCATCATCATCCCACATGGGTCGACTTGGAGTGGGATAGTCATAATAAAATGATTCTGGGGGTGAGTAGTGTACGTAATAGTCAAACTTACCACTAGGCTCTCCCAGTGTATCCCAAATTTCTCCTGGGTGTTGGTGATGAGGATTCCTGGGAATTATGCTACTCTCAAGGGCGATTTCCTCTTCATCAGGGTATTCATCCCATTTTGTGGCTCGGGATGGGTAGTCTAGTTCTCCTTCTGAGAATTCCTGATCTTGTTGTAGATGAAAATAATCTCCGTCTTCCTCGTACTCAGATTCTTCTATCAGGATGGCTAGCAGATGAGGGGCTCTGCCGAGCTCCTCTTCATCACTGGAAGCTTCGTCACGCCTCTGGTCATAACACGACCTTCTGTGCATTATTGCTGGTTTATATCCTCCGAAGCGGAGGAAAATGCTTCCATCTAGGAGGTTTCTGCTTGTTACCTCCTCTGGTTGCGCTGGGGTTGAGATTTGGGTTGGGCGAACAACCCAACTTTGTCCCTGCAATGCCTCTGCAGAGTATTTTCGTCCTCCCTGGGCGTGTACTCTATGGCTTGCTAGGTAATTTATGACCCCTTGGACCTCGTAGGAAAAACCTACGTTTGGGGTATTTGACAGTCTTCCCACCATGCCTCTGCTGATCAGGAGATTTGACTTCCCGTTCTGCCAATTGTCGTATCCTCTGGTCAGGATGGAGACGTGGAGGTTCCTGTAAAAGTCCCTAATTGTTATCATGGCGTCAGGTATGACGTAGACCAGTTGGCTTCCTTTGGTCAGGTCCACTTCCATTGTAGCCGGTAGTGCTTGGTCTCCCGCCCATCGATTGTCCTGAAAGACAATTAACGCCAGCGTACCGACCTCCTGTCGGTGTAGGATCTGGATGCGGAGTTGTAGTACTCCCAAGTGTATGTACTGCATTCCGCTTCTTCGTAGTTGATTGTAACTTTCCTCCTGTATAAAAGGTAAATCAACTTGATCGTTATTAATGCACAGGATGGCTTCTTCTGACCTATGCATATACACCCGATGGTGAGCATCATCCCTGCGGGAGTGATACAGGACTTCTGCTGGAACTATTGCCGCTCGTTCCTGCATTGACACCTGGGGGTCAATCTGCTGCTCCAGCGTGTTCTGCAGGGCACTTCTCCCTGTGAGGAGTCTGCTCATTCTTCTTGTTGCTTGCTGAGCAGTGTAGAGGTGCCTATGGCTCCTCCGGTATCCTCGAATTTGGTCCTCAAACAGAGGGGGAATGGTTGAGGAGGACGGTCGTTCCTGGATCAGCTGGGTGGTAGTGTTTGATGTCATTGGTTCTCAAGCTTCTGTATTTCTTCCTGGAGGATATAGTAAGGATCCCTAGATCCTTAGTTTTCCTCTCGCTTCTCGGGGCCTTTGAATGCTGTCTTTCGAGCTGTTGAAGAAGCTCTTTCAGCTGAGCTAGGCCTTCGTTTCATTAGGTGCTTCTTGAACATGCTTTCAAAGGCTTAAAATGTCAAAAACAGTTGAAAAAAAATGATGGAAGCCAACATGTGTTGTAAATATATATTCATTACTTTTGGAAGTGTTATCTTTCCAAAATTTTGCCATTTTTCTCTAATGACTGCACCCATTTCTCAACTTCTACTTCAACATAATTCAATTTTTTATGATTACTGTTTTATTAGGAGCTTCTTGGTAGGACCCATAATGTATTCTTGCCCTTAATACGAGTTCTTAAAATGTCAAAGCTGGTTGATATTTCTTATATGGTGTTGTGTGGAGAACAACAGTTACTTTCATAATATTGGCTGAAAAAAGTCAATATGTGCTGTTTATATGATTACCTTCAAAATTTTGACATTTTACTCTATGGTTTCTCAACATATATGTTCAGTATATGTCTTTGTTTAAAGTTATGAATGAACGCAAATATGCATTCTGGAATGATAAGTCAAAAAATTTGATGGTTCAAGATTCTTTTCTTAGATATTGAAGCTAAAGGTTCTTAGATAGCAAATCAAATCAGGGCATTTTGTGAGGTAAGCTACATCTCTCTCTCTCTCTCTCACTCACACACACTCTCTCTCTCTCTGATTTTTCATTTACAGAATTAGTAAATCCTACTTCTGTCAGAAACTACTCTTTTGGACGTTCTCAATATTTATTTATGACAAGCTATATTTTGTTTACTACTTTTTTTGTAGCAGCATAAATCTTGACCCTATTTGACATATTATTTTGCCATGTATTGTTGTTTGAGTTTTGAAAGTAATGTTTTTCATAGTACTCTAGCAAATCAACAAAATTAACAGCAAGTCATGGGGACAAAATTTATATGGCTATGTTTGAAGCCATGCTTCATAGGCTTATGGTACAAAAAAATCATGCCACTTAATATGGCTATCAATTCCAGCTATTTTAATGTTGAAGTAAAGGCTGGTAATGTTACATTTCATATAAATTCATAAGCTTGCAGTGATTTGCTTTTGGATAATGTTTTTACTGGGCGTTACTTTTGATTGATTCTTCAATTGCATTTCAAGACTTAGTGGTGTGTGTGTTAATTGAAAGTGTGTTGCAAATTTTTTGCAGATTTCATGTACATTGGTTGATTTCTTGATCTTGATGTCTTCTGTGTAGATAATAATTATTGCTTGTAAGAACATTTTTGTTGGTTGCAGAATCTGCTGAATAAGCGTAGGTTTGTTATTGGGATTTGGGGAGCTGTAGGTGTGGGTTATTTATTTAATTATTGATCTTTTGGAGTTCAGGGCTCAATTTGTTTAATAATGGGACAAACACCTATATATGCTGCCCAGACTTTTTATGGACTCTTAGCTGTGACTCCAGGATTAAGCATGATGATCACACCTCTTCATGTTATCATTGGTGTCGCCAATCTTCTTGGTGGTGATTTTTGTGATTTAAATTCAAGAAAGACTAGTTTATTTAAATTAAAAGGGTGAAAATATGTCATAAAAAATTTGCCCTAGGGTATAGGTAATTTTCTCGTTATGTCATGCACCGAGGTCAAACAGTAAAAGTATCTTATTTGTTTGGGGGGATTTGAAAGTCCCGGTGAAATTTTGGTTTTACCTCCAATTTTATAGTATTTATTTTTTAGTTTATATTTGTGAAAAAGCCCCCATAAGTTTTATACTATTTATTTTTTAGTATGTATTTTTGAAAAAAAACCTTCCCCATGAATTTTTTTTAGCAATTGGGATTTTACCCTTAATAGCATTGCCTAGTAAGGAATAAAATGATACATCAGTTTGCATTATTACAAAACCTAAAAAAATAAAACTTTTACAATCCTTCAACAAACAAAAAACAAAACCCAAAAACACTAAATCCATTCATTGATTCAGCTTCAATTTCAGCTTTAACTAGGCTCTAATTGTGGCTCTCAGCATCAAATATGCTGTATTTTTGCACCGGTTCTTCTGCAAGAGATCAGGATTCAAAGATTAGAGATAAATTCAGATGCAGAACCCATAAATCTCTCCCAGCTTCTTCTGTTTCTGTTTCTCTGAGCAAGAACAAAGCCAGAATTGTACCAAATTTTGTATAGAATGTAAAGTAGAAGAAATATATTTGCATTGTTTTTGAAAGATCCTCCTATTTCTCTCTGTCCAAACTGTTCATAAGAATGCTAAGATAATCAACAAACTTTGTTATTATTTTTTATAGTTTAAATTCCTCCAATTTGTCCACAATACGGAGACAAATTTGGGTAAGACCAATTGGGCATTAGACAGTAATAACAACCAAACAAAGTTGGAGAAATGGCAAGTGCAGAAGAGGTGATAAGATATTTTAGTATGTTCCTGATTGAAAACACGACTGTAAACTACCATTCCAACTTTTTTTCTCTAGGTTTTTCATTGTTAAAATTTTATTATGGAAGACCAACAAAGAGAAAATTTTGACTTTTAAGAGACAAGTTTCTAAATTTTCATGGAAAATGAAGTTCTCATTGACTAAGCAAATCTCATTGAGGATTTATTCCATCTCCAAATAAGTCTGTCCTCACTCTCTCTTGTTATTGAGGATATAACTATTCTGATTTTTTTCTTCAGCACTAGAGATCTCTAAAGGGACTTTTTGCTCACGATTGCACCTTGTGAATCAGCTTTCAAGAGATTGATATTTTTGTTTTTTAGCAAATTTTCAAGCCTCTAGGAACATCAATTCAAACTAAGCCCATTGACCCATTTGTCTTTCCAGAAACTAAGCAATTGACCATTTCCAGCTAAGTAATCAATATTGATCATAAAACTCTTTTACTTTCAAAATACCTCTCCAAAAAACTGAACAGGAACTAGGATATTTTTGCAGCTGTGAAACTGGTAGATCATTCTTATAGTAATTAGTCAATATAGTCTTTTGCCATGGGCTGTTTTCGTCATGAAATAATTTCTATTACCATTTCATCAATAAAGCTCTGTTGAAAGCTACTACGTCTTGTATCCCCCGACCACCATTTAATTTGTCTTTACAAATCAATTCCCAATTGGCTAAGTGATATTTATTTACTGTTTCTATCCCTCTCCATAAGATTCTAACCCTTATTTGATCTATTTTGGATAAACCCATCTAAGGATTTGATAGAATGTCGTCTAGTATAATGGAGTAGCATTCATGATAGAGTCGAATATTATCAACCTTCCCCCCATTGAAAGACACCTGTCCACATCTTCCTTTTTCTTCAACCTTACTATTCAAAGACAACAATTTCTGTTTATTCATGTTTTTATCTTTTATAAGGAGACCTAGTAGGTGAAACGAAGTTTTTCAATTTTACAGTCCATGATGTTTGCCAGATAGCTCACCCCTAATAAGCTGATCAGATTTTCCAAAATTCACAACTGAACTTTTATGAAAATTGATCTTCACACTTGATAGCCCCGCAAAAAGATACAATATAGTTTTGAAATGAAGTATTCAAGATTAGTCTCACAAAATATAAGGATATCATCTGCATAATACTAGTTTAAAACTCCACAGAGATCTGTAACTAACTAAGCTTTTTGAGATAGGGAAAGCATTTTATGAAGACAATTAATTACTAAAATGAAAAGATAAGGAGATAGAAGGCCTCCTCGTGTTATACCTTTCCTCTTGAGGATGCCACCAAAAAGACTGCCATTCAACAAAATAGAGGCCTTGTTAGTTTTCAATAAATTTTTGATTCAATATATCCATTTCTTTCCAAAACCTCGGGTTTCCATCAAATTCAGTAAGAAGAGCCAATTAACATTTTTGTAAGTTTTTTTTAAATCTAATTTCAACATAGCTCTAGCTACCTTCAATTTTTTACATCTATGGATCATCTTTTTAGTAGTAGATATACTTTTAAGAATATATCTCCTAAGAATTAAGGCGGATTGAACTGGATCAATCATCTATGAGATTCTTTTCTTCGGTTTATCATCAAAGACTCAGGTGAAAATTTTAAAATGCAAACCGGCCTAAAGTCTTTTAGGTTATTTGCTCCCTTGTGGGATCAGAGTGATTAAAGCCATGTTAGCTTTATTTAAGAAAGTTTTATAATGAAATAAGTTAGAAAAGAATTGCAACATATTATCTTTAACAATCAATCAGAATCTTCTATAAAATAGGATGGGAAAACCAAATAAATCTAGGGTTTTGGATTTAGCCATATCCTATATAGGTTTTTTGATCTCTGACTTTGAAAATTCAATTTCCAATTCATGAAGATTCAACTTTTCAGGATATAGATTGTTCCAATCGGCTTCTATTTTTCATTCTTTCACTTCCGCAAAATGCTTTTCATAAAAATCTGCCATATATTTTGCTATCTCTTCTTCTAATAGAAGTTTTTGGTTTTCATTTGTCAATTATGTAATTATATTGATTCTTCTATTATTATCAATTCTATAAAAGAAGGCTGTGTTAGAATCTCCTTGCTATTGTATTTAAGATTTTTATTTCCACCTCATCTCCTCCTTTTTGGATACATTATCAAGCTCAATTTTGAAAACCATTAGATTATCCTTTTCCTTCTCAGTGAGATATGTATTTTTCTGTGTATTTTCCAAAATATCAATGTTTATTATCAATTCTTATTTCTTATTCATTACATTAATGAAGTGACTTTTACACCATTTAGAAATATTCCTTCTTAACATTTTGAGTTTTTTTCATTATATTAGTAACTCTACCTTTTCTATTTGGATATGAAATTCACTTTTCATTCATCCAATTTTGGAAACTCATCTCCTTTAACCGTATAGTTTCAAATAGGAATTTTTTTTCTTTTTTTCTATTTTCATGGGAGGATAGTAGTATAGGAATATGGTTAAATGTAGTAAGATATAGTTGGGAAAAGAGATTTGGATATAGTTAGAGAAAACTTAGCTTTCCAATCAAGGGAAACTAATAATCTACCTAGTTTAACAAAATCTGAGTTTTTCTTTTTATCAGACTAGGTAAAGTTTCTATTAGACAAAGGGATTTCTAACCATTCTTATTTAGCAATTCACTTATTAAATTCCTCCGTCTATCCAACTGCCTACTGTATTCTTCATGTTAAAATTGGATCTAGTGTCATTAAAATTGCCAAAAATCACCTATGGAAGATTCCATTTTCCTCTTTAACTTTTTCAATTTTGACCAAAACTTCAACTTCTTCTCTTTTAAGATGAGAGGCTTAGATTGTGGTACTTAATTATTTATTCTTAGAGTTCAGTTGGGAGAATATCATAGAAATAGAGAATTCTTCTATAAAATGGTTAGAAAAGGAAAAACATTGATTGGTATAGCCAAGTAAAATACCCACTGAGGTCTCTTAGGAGGGAAACAATAATCATTGATCTAATTTTTTTCCCTTTAGGGATAACCCCTAATTTAGTTTCCTAGATGCCAACATCTGCTTTGGTATCATGGATCATTATTCTAATATATTTTTTCTTTTAGTGAATCCCTGTATCTCTCTCACATTCTAGAATAAAATATTCATTTTTCTATTGATTTTTTCTCTCACTCTTTGAATCTCTTCTTTGATTTTCTAGTTTTTATAATGCTTGATAGATAGCTTTTGTTTTAGAGCTATTCATATCCATCTTACTCCCACATATAAATCTTATATGAAATAGTTTTTCTAAAGGCCAAGAGAACATGCATTGGTCTACTTTGTTTTTACTTTTGAAAAAATTTGCAAAAGTTACAAAGTGGAATGTACCTAGGACTTCAATCATTTTAAAAGTAGGTTTTGTAACTTTAGAGCTTCTTTCCAGAACTGGTGTTGTGGAATTTCTTATTGAGATAGTAGGTTCTGGAACATTTAGATCAGGATCCTAGGCATGCTAATTTTCAATAGGCGGATCTTCCATTGGTTTAGCCCCCAATAAAATTGGATTATCTTGAGGTAAAATAACCGCTCGAATTCTATTCCATATAACTTGTTCCATCTAATATTTGTATCCTTTTTATTCTCCTTCTTTAACAATTTCATCTGCAATTGAATAAATATTGAGAATGAAAATTGGACCCTTTAGGTTTTCATTCTCAGCTATGGCTTTCCACATCTCGTTAATAATCCAACATAGGGCGCTTCTGCATTCCATTTTTTGCATGTAGATGCCAGGATCATTCTCATCTTCTGAAAAAAAGTGACTGTTCCAAAATTGGAGGTAGCCTATGATCATTCTTATAAACTAATACCTCTTCAGCATTAGGTTCTTTGATCCTCAACACTCTATATAACAATTTTGGGGATTTCTTACGAGAGATTCAACATAAGTAATTACTGTCATCCATCTGTTCTGCAATAATTCCATCTGTTCTTTGATCGTTACTTCCACTTTAGCATCTCCAATTGAGCCTTGAATTATCTTTGGAATGCCCTTGATGTGTTTAACTATGATTAATGCGCTCAATTTCTTAATATCGATTGTTGAATCTAGAGATTTGTTCACTCTAATTAATTCGCCCCATTCTGCTAAGGCTTTAGCGAGGATGTACTTGTTTCATAGCTGAAGATTATCAATTATAATGGAGATCCAAATTCTCTTTTTATTCTCGGTCGATGATGGCTTCTAGTGGAGGACTTCTACCGTCCAATCATCTTCCTGGAGAGTTTTCAGAGTCACAGCTTCATCCATCTTCTTTGGATTTGGAAATTGAAGAAGAAAATCTCCATTTTTTTTCATCAATTAAGCTCTCTACTCTCAAACATTCATCTATCTTTAGCACAAGTTTCTTGGATGTTGTTTGCCTTAGGATTTTCTTGTACTATGCTCAAGATTGCATGGTTCGGCATTGAGTTGAGAAAAACCATAATTTAATCGTTCATAGAAATATGAAAGCTTTTGGATTGAATGCTTGAGGGTTCACTTCAATCTTCAACTTCTTCCATAAATCTAAGCCGACATTTCTATGCTCGATGACCAAATCTACTGCAATGTTGATAAATGATGGGATTATGACAATTAACCGCTTTATGATCCCATTCCAAGCATTTGAAGCACTGGAAGATGAGACCCTTCTTATACATCTTTTGTCCTTCAAGCTTGATGATCGATCTCCTTGGCTGCAGCTTCGATCTGATCCCTTTTCTAGTGAGGAGCACATTCTTATAAGAAGCTTTGGAATGTAGAGCCTGTGGTGCTTGGGATCTTGAAGGATCTAATCTCATATTTGAACCCTCTCGTAAGCTGGGCGGATTTTGGATCTTGTGGTCCACATTCACTTCTCTTCTCTCAAAGGCCTCGATGGATCCAAAGCTTCCTCCCAGGGTCTCGAGTCTATATTGAGAATAACCTCCAGTGAGAAGCCATCTTGGATCACAAGCAATGGCTTCTTCTCCAGTGAGGGCAAAGTTCTCCAGCTTCCCATCCCCCCATTATCTGTCCACAATTGAAATTAGAAATTGATCATAGGATCCTGTTCCTCCCACCGCACAAAATTCATTTTGTAGTTTTTTTTTTGTAGATATTTTTGCACAAATTACATAGGTTAAATCTACAAGAACATGATTTTCCAACTCTAGGATTTTTAATTCCCCAAAACACACACAAAAGATGAAAATCCAGGGTTTTGAAATCCATGATTTCAAATTCCTTATTTCATTTTCACCCCGAACAGATGGACCCTGATTTGAATTTTCTTATGCAATGTTTTTTTTTCAAATTTCTTTTGTATAGAGTAGCTGATATACGAGGATAACCTAATGCACAACTTGTAAAGTGTGACAAATAATATGTACATACACATAATATATGCCTACGCATGAAGCAAATTTTTCTCCTGACCAGAATGGTCAACATATGTAGACATAGTATTCAATAGGCTGAAGAGCATTTTTGTTTGAATCGATATATTTTTGAGCATTTTTTTATGCAACATTTATTAGGTTTGACCACTTCAACTAATCCTCTTTATAGGTATTTTTACCACTTTCTCGTTGACCACTTCAACGGATCATCTTTACTGGTATTTTTACCAGTTTCTCATTTTGCTTGCAATTTGTCTTAGTAGGATGAAAGCTGCTTTTTTTCTAAATTTTTGTCTATTTCATGCACATGATCTGGCAACACAAAGTAATATGAGCTTTAAGATAGATATGACATCAAAATATGAGTTGCTGGCTTTTGAATCAATTAATGTTGCTGAAGTTCCTTGGATGCAGTGCTAATGAAGGCACGTGTTTGCTTTTTTGCCTTCAAATTTTACTGTTTTGTGCTCACTGTATTTGTTATTCATGTTTCATGTTGTTCCATGTGCATATAATGTACAAGTTATTTGTCTTTTGATTTGCATCCTTGTAGTGTAGGTTTTCCTGATTGTTATTTGCTACCATATTTCCAATTCTTTATTTTTTTAAAAGGTATTTTTATTGTGACTTTAAGAATCAGTTAATCTTATGACCTATATATGTTAGCAATATTTATATGTTGGAGAAATGGTGTTTCTGGCAATGGGATGAGTGACGGAATATTGACAGTGTTCCTTTTCTCAGTTTGGACCTGTTCATCCGGTATGTCTCCAAGGATTTTCTTGATCATTGCTAGTTTAAAGGCTAAAAGTATAAATTAATAGTGAGATTAAATCATTGTGTGTTATTTTGGCCTTTCTATTAAAAGAAAA
Organism: Trichopus zeylanicus subsp. travancoricus; assembly: GCA_005019695.1. Taxonomy (NCBI): domain Eukaryota; kingdom Viridiplantae; phylum Streptophyta; class Magnoliopsida; order Dioscoreales; family Dioscoreaceae; genus Trichopus; species Trichopus zeylanicus. The sequence goes on along the minus strand of RXID01015269.1, from coordinate 17,860 downwards.
TAGCTTTCACCATGTTAGTATTCGGTTCGTTTTGGCTCTGATAAGACCCTTGAGAATTTAATTTCAATCATATGATAGTTGCTGCTCGTATTCTCTTGGGTTTGTGTTTTCTTTATGAAAATATGTTTCGTTTGTGTTCTTTTATATCGCTAGTATTGTTTTGATCAAAAATACCAACTGCGTAGATAATACTATATTTTGTTACAATTTTTTTTCAAAAGCCGAATTATTTGTAAAATAAAATTAGAAATGCATGAGAAATTAAGATGTCAACAAAATGAGGTTAACAAGTTATTTTCTTTAATCATGAATATTAATGTGGAAAAATTTCAAACGAGTATAATTTGTAATAATTAAAAATAGAGCATAATAGTAATGCTCTGAGTTCGTAGTGTACCTGCCATGAGCTTAGTGTTAGTTTTAGTTAATAGGTCGTGTTGGAAAGCAGTGAGCCGTTGTTACAATATTGGGACCATATAAATCATGAGCTGTATGAGGCCTAGACAAAATGCACTGTTCTTTCACCGAAGTATGCCATTGGTCATCATGCATTGTGGGCCTCACGTGGGCCTACTACACATCCCATTAACAATTTGCCTTGATGGAACTCTGTTGGGCCTTTTATGGACCAGCAGCACTGACCAATTAGGGGTACCACAGAGAACGGTCCAACAAGCCAGTTCATTGTGCGTCGCATGAGTGCTAGAACCCATCATAAATGGCTAGTAAGCGTAAATATTTTTTGCTCAAGGATATGGGTTGCAACAATCTAGATGAGCTATAGCTTGAACACCTCTCTATTCTGTGGCATTTGTGAAGTAGTTTTAGAGCCAATCCAGCCAAACCAGTAGCAAATATATATGCGAGCTATTTTGCAACCATAACCTAAATCTCAAAATACCTAACCCTACAAAATACTGATCAGTTGATGAATATGGCATGCGAAAAATTAAGCCCATATAATAGGATTTTAAATCTTGGCCGAAACCGAAATATTTTGATCAATGGCGAAATGAAACGGCTAAATTGATTTCGATTTAGGATTAGTGTTTTGCAGCGATGAGCGAGCGGGCACAAGTGCCGGGTTGGTGAGGGCGCGGGCGCCAAGTTGGTGAGCTTGCTCGCGCTCGCGCTTGGACACGGGAGCCAGGCTGGCGACCGGGCGTGTGCGGGTGTGATGTCGGCAAGGGTTCGGGCGTTGGCATGATGCCGGCGAGTGTTTGAGCTTGCTAGCCTGGCGCTTGAACTCATGCACTCACGCTGGCGCGAGACCGGCGACGGCGCGGGCCCCAGGGCAGCGAGTGCGCTCACGCAAGTGCACGGGTGCGTGCACCAGAGGTTGGCACGAGGGCATGGGCTTGATGCCGGTGGGGACTCGGGCGCGAGCGTTAGGCTGGCGAGTTCGCTCGCATTAGCATCTGGCGCTCGCTAGCATGGCGCATGCATTATTGCCGATCTCGCGCCAACGCTCGAGCTCTCGTTGGCCTCTGATGCCTGTGCTCATGCGATCATGAGACGCGCTCGACGCTCTAGCGTTTGCGCCGTTAGGTGCCATCACCGGCCTCGCATGGGACGGCCTTGCGCCAGTGCGAGCGCACTATTGCAGGCGCCAGGCTGGCTAGCGAGCTCGAACGCTCGCCGGCCTTGCTCTCAAACCTTCCCTGACCTAGTGTTGTTGGCACCTTGAGGCCTTGTTGACCTTGCGCCTGCACCATCGCGCTAGCGACTGGCACCCACAACTGCGTGCTCACCAGTAACCATACGCCGTCGCTGGCCTTTGGCGCCTGTGCCCAAGCGCAAGTGAGCTCGACAGCTTGGTGCCCGCATCCTCGCACTAGCACCCAAGCCCTCGCCAACAAATGCCCACATTGACATGGCCCCCACGCCCGCACTCTCGCGTCGGCCTCTTGCGCATGCACCAACTTGGCCCCCACACACTCACGCTGGCCTATTGTGCCCACAACTGCGATCTAGCGGGCCTGGCGCCACTCCCTCGTCGGCCTCGCGCCCTCGCCGGTCTGACCCTCGGGCCCACAAACTGGCGTCGACCTCGCAACCACGCCAGTGCCGTTGCCAACCCGGTTTTGGCGCCCTTGCCGACTAAACCCCCATACCGGCTGCACATGCGTGCTCTCACCGGTTTCTAACAGATACTGTTCACGTGCATAAAACTATTTACATGTATGATGAGTTTTTGGTATATGATACTATTTACCAAGGTTTTTAATCTCAACCGAAACCGAACCGTTTCAGCCAAAACTGTTCGGTTTCGGCCGGTGACGCAACAGATTGATCATCTGTTGCAGTTTAGGGTTTTCAACAAGCACTTGCGGGCGGGGCAAGCGCAATGCGCGGGGATCTCACATAGCGAGCTCGCGGGGGAAGCACAGCACAGGGAAAGAGCTCGCTGGGTGAGCTTGCGCCGACTTCATGCCTGAGCTCGCGCCCTCGTTAGACTGACCCCCGCGTACTCACCCGCCTAGCGCCGTCGCCAACCTGGTTCGGACGTCCTCGCCGGTCTCTACCAGATACTTTTCACGTGCATGGGACTATTTACGTAACTGTTCACGTGCATGAGATTATTTACGTAACTATTAATTATTTTAAAAATTTTTAAACATATTACAATTTTTTTAATTTAAAGTTAAAAAATAATTAAAATAAAGTTGAATTTGGTCAAAATATAATTAATAAATAAAAAAATATTTTGGTTGAAACTGAAATAGAAATGATTTTGATCAAAACGCGTTGATTTTTCTATTTACGTACATGCGTGTATGATCATTCCACTGAAAGCAAAGTAAAAAAAAAGTGTTGGTCTCACCCTCATGTGAATCGCTGTCACGAGATCACGCAGAACTAGTTGTTGACTTGTATGTCTATAAATGTTCATCTGGATCATTCAGGTACCGAATTCGTAATTTCACGTCCAGATGTTTCAAAGTCAACTGATGATGATGATTAATTATATTACGTTATAATTAATAAATTATGTATGTCAAATATATTTTAATAATAAATTAAATTTACTTATGTTAATTTTTAACTTTTTAATCATATTCATATCATTTTTCATATATTTTTTTATATAGTAATATATAAAAACAGTGATTAACTATCAAAACTAATTTTAATTAATTAAAATAATATTAAATATTGTGATAAAATTAATTATAAATTCTTTCATAATTTTTAAATTTTTATAAAAATTTTTTCAAAATCTTACTGTATTTTTAATTTGAAGTCAAACTACAATTAAAATATAATTAAACTTTAATCAAACACAATTAATAACTAAAAAAAATCTTCTGGTCAAAATCGAAATGGCCGAAACGACCACAAAACATAACGATTTCGCTGCGTGTCAAAATCGAAACCGAAATCGAGATTTAAAACCTTGTTATTTACTTTTTCAAAAAAATTGAAATATATTATAATATTTTAATTTGAAGTTAAAAAATAATTAAAATAAAGTCAAATTTTGATCAAATATAATTAATAAATAAAAGTCATTTTGGTCGAAATTAAAGTGAAGATGATTTTGATCGAAACGCATTGATTTTTTTGTTCATGTGTATTTTGGTCAGACCCCATGCTCATCATCGTGGCAAATTTCAATTTCCAATACCTAAAAGTTCTTGTACCAAAAACGTAAATCATATAACAAAAAATTTGAACGGATCAGATATTTGAAGCCCAGACAAGAAATTTCATCATGCATTCACCCTTTTAGCACAAAACCAAAAATAAGTGTTTTTCACAAAATAGAAATGAAAGCAAGACAAAATCATCCCAAAATAAATAAATAAAACGTTCCACTAGTAACTTTTATCTAGTGATTGTGATCATGTGGAAACAACACAAATAGACAATATTTGGCTGCAGGACGAGAGATTGTCAAACGTCAACAAGAACAATAGAATCACTACTGTTAACCCATTTTTTGTTCGCTAGAGATTAGTTCTGACTTCAAGTAAATTATACCATATTTGTCATCTAGCATACTTCATTCACAATAACACAATGCAAAAATAACAGTCTACAGTGAGATTTAGGAGTCACAAAATATCTTGATTAGGTTCAAAAGCAAATTCCAAATGAAGTTGGAACTCTTAAAAACTCAAATTACAATTCAAAAATATTGATACATCATCAATTGCAAGCAATAACACCCTTGGCTACTAGCCAAGAATGGTGGTGACATTCCTAGAGCAATTCTTTTTACAAGTGCCAAGCAATTTATCAAATTTCACAAAACGACTTATGCTTCTGACCCAAAACACAATAGGATTGGTCAGTACCTTAGTCTAGCCTAGAATGCTAAGAGCTACCGACGACGCAACAGTCGTCGCCCTCCTTCCCCGCTGCCGATGCAGCAGACGCCGCACGAGTCTCCCCCTTCTCCGCCGCCGACGCAGCAGTCGGCGCACGCGTCTGCTCCTTCCCCGTCGACGACGCAGCAGTCGGCACACGCGTCTTCTCCTTCCTCGTCGCCGACGAAGCAGACACCGCCCTCCTTCCCCGCCGCCGATGCAGCAGACGCCGCACGAGTCTCACCCTTCCCTGTCGACGACGCAGCAGACGCCGCACGAGTCTCACCCTTCCCTGTCGATGACGCAGCAGACGCCGCATGAGTCCCCTCCTTCCCCGCCGACGACGTAGCAGACGCCGCACGAGTCTCCCCCTTCCCCGCCAATGACGCATCAGACGCCGCATGAGTCCCCTCCTTCCCCGCCGACGACGTAGCAGACGTCGCACGAGTCTCCTCCTTCCCTGCCGACGACGCAGCAGACGCCGCATGAGTCCCCTCCTTCCCCGCTGACGACGCAACAGACGCCGCACGAGTCTCCTCCTTCCCTACCGACGACGCAGCAGTCGCGACACAAGTCTCCTTCCCTGCCGACGACGCAACGAATGCCGCAGGAGTCCCCTCCTTCCCCGCCAACGACATATAATTAATTAAGTGGTTCTTCTCAAACTTTTTGTCTTTCATATGGATCATGCTTATTCCAATAATTTCGTCATGTATGTAGGAGCCTAAAATCTACAGCATTAGGAGAAAAAAACAATTTAAATTTATAGTTGCTTATTAACTTGCATTCGATCAAGTGATTTTCATAACAATAGCAATAATAGCAACTAGCTGATTTTCACAAACTCATACTGCCTCACCAGCATCTAATGGAAATGAAAAATTAGAGCTGGTACAACCTATTCTATCTTCATGATAAGACATTTAAGAATAATATCTTGTTTATTATGACTATTCCTTGACTTTTTATTTTTTTCTATTATTTGATCAAACCAGAAGAAGAATGTAGCTTAGACCAAAATGGAATACAAGGACTGGTGGTAATGTAGGTACTGTATATGCATAATGTTTGCCAAATCTCATTAGGTTATGTTTTGATTGTCTCCTAAGTTAGAACTGCAACATTTGGGTCTAACATATGTCCTTTTTGGCAGAGGAAGCCTGTATCGGGTAATCTGGAGACTGTAGTGAAGCTTGTTGCTGCTTCACAGCTTCTGCAGCTAACCTCTCATTTTGATGACAATGGACACAATATAATGGGGCCTTGTCATTTCTCTTTAGAACTAGCATTGTGAGTTAGGTTGTGGATTTTTCTGAATTTTGGTTGATGTAGCAAACTGTTGTGAAGGGTTTTTACGCATGTCAAGATACAACTATAACAACTATCATTAACTTAATCTATGGATGAATACTTGACTAAATGTGGAATTTGCTTATATAAAGCTTGTTTTAGGTTTTCTTGCAAATCACTGTTAAACATGCTTTCATGTTCTGCATATTTACTTGTTCAGATTTTACTACAGTAATAGATGCTCACCATCCACCAGTTCGGCGAAGTCCTCGAACACAAGGAAAGGGAAAATCAACTCAGCAAGCTGGTCAGTCTTCTAACAAGGCTGGATGCGCTCCAAATTGGACCACTGCTGAGGACACTTTACTTGTTCAGTTGCTATTGGAGGAACACGTTGATGGAAGGAACAAGGGTGGTAATTTCAGAAACCAATCTTGGAATAAAGTTTTGCAGAAATTAAATGAATTATCTGTCGTGGTACGAGATGTAGAGCAATTGAGGTACATATGAAAGAGATTGAAAGAAAGGTATGATGAATTTCAGTTTATGGAGAACAAGAGCAAATGGACGTGAGATTATGGCATGCATAGGCCAACAGCAGGAGATCCGAGAGTAATGAGAGATTTCTTTATGGTATGTTTTACATTTTACGTTGTAACTTTCTGAATACAAACCCTAATCTTATGTTTAACACTTTTTTCTTTTTGACAGCACAACCCACAATACGAAAATACTTAGATCATTGGGTTTTCTCAGTTTTTTGATGTAGAACTAATGGTGAAGAGCTCAATTGCGACAGGAAGGTGGATGCTATCATCGAGAAGTGCACCTTCAGAGCCACCTACAGCAGAAGAGGGATCGGATTCGACTGCCTCACCAGCGATGCAAAACAACACTGAGGCTGACGACGATTCATACAGTAGTCTCGCTCGGAGGTTATTTCCTGATGAGAACCCTACTTCTGTGACACGTGGGAAAAGCTCTTGTGAAGGATTTGATCGTAGCAGTGGAAGAAATAACAGGAGACGTAGTGGAGAGTTCCTGAAAAGTACTGCGAGCAATTCTTGCCGAACTGCGACTTCGGAATCTTTGGACAAGTGGATGTAGGTTATGGACAAAAAGTATAGTGAAAGAGTTGCTGCAAGTGAGATGTTTAAAAAGTGCATGACCAAATTGTTCAGCCTTACTTTTATTAACGCTGCAGACAGGTTTAAATGTGCTGAATGTCTGAAAGAAACACATAATCAGGAATATTTTTTGCTAGAGGAGGATTCAGTTGGGCTGAAATTATGGGTTGAGATGCGAGTAGAAGAATATGATATAAAACGGAGTAAGGCACAGTTACGTAAATCTCGTCTATCGTGGCCTCAAATCTCGGATAACTCCGAATAGGCTGTCATATGATGGGATAATCTACGAGTAGGTCCTAATTGCAATTTTCTGCAAATGAACTTTTAATTTGAGCTGCATTATCCGTTTCTGTCTTATATAAGCTTCGTTTCTAAGTTTTTAATTGTTTATAGGTGAAGAGGAAGAAAGGAAATGCAGCAGCAAAGGCAAGCAAGGCTGGTACTAATCAAGCGAAGGACAAGAAGGAAAGGAAGGTCTCGACAGAAGCATAACCCTCCATAGGAAGTATGCATTGCATTGCTGCGGCCAGTTTCAGGATCAAATTCCATGGAGTCCATGATCCAGGTCAAGGAGCTGTGTGCTTCTCAATTTTGAATATGACATTGTGTCATTTGTGATTGAGGTGAGAGGTTTGTCACACCCGTTGTGAGTGGTAGGTGCCACCACAACGAGATCATGTAACGGATCTCATGATCTCAGAGGCAAGGGAGTGCCTCCAACGTATATGTGCATGGGCAGCACACATACGAGCAAACAACCAGCTGTGGTGGTCGGTGCCACTACGAGGAACATCATGTGTGGGAACGCATGATCAAACGAGGCGACGGACTGCCTCGAACATATGTGTGCGTGGGCAGCACACATAGCAGCAAGTGACGGTCACGACATGTTTGGATGGAGACCCAAACAGCCCAAACCATCCTGCAGACCGAGCAGCAGGTCAAGATGGCTAAAGGGAGCTGCAGAAAGCTGCAGTTGAACTGCAGGGCAGCAGTTGAACTGCAGGAAGCAGTTGCTGAACTGCTGCAGGCAGCAGTTGCCGAACTGCTGGGCAGCAGTTGAACTGCAGGGCAGCAGTTGAAAGGAAGCAGTTGCTGAAAGCTGCTGCAGGGCAGCAGTTGAACTGCAGGAGGCAGTTGCTGAACTGCTGGACAACAGTTGAACTGCAGGAGGCAGTTGCTGAACTGCAGGGCAACAGTCGAAACTGCAGGAAGCAGTTGAGGAACTGCAAGGTAGCGGTTGAAACTGCAGGGAGAATATTGTGGAGCATGTTCTCCATGATCTCCAGCAGTTGCTCACAGCCAAACGTGTACTATAAATAGACTTAGGGGGTCTATTGAGTTGGATACACACAGGTAGAGAGACTTGTAGTGTCACTCCGTGTTAAGAGTTGTATTTCCTTTTATGTGAGCAATAAAAGGGTGGCAAGATTGCTGTACTTCTCTTCTCCTCTATACTCTTGTGGGCTTGTGCGAGTTTGGCGGGCTGAGGTGGGCGAACCTTGGCGCCATCACGGGCAAAATTTTAGGGTAGAAATTCGCCGGTGTGACAAGTGGTATCAGAGCCCGGTTTGGTGAGAAACCGGTTCAGCGAAAGCCAAAGCCATGGTGACGCAAGTAGAGCTTCGGGATCGGTTGATTCGCATCGAAGAGATGCTGGGAAATCCTCCAACCGAAGATGCGGGCGGCATATGGGCGCGGTTGGCTTGGCAAGAGAGCCAGAATGCTGCTCTCAAGGAGGCCCTTGCGAGTGAGGTGAAAGATGCGGAGGAAAGGTATGCTGCGATCATGGACTCCATGAGATCAAGTCTAAAGTCCTTGGAGCAGGACTTGATGGTGGTGAAGAGAGCGGTGGCTAACTCCATTGCTGAAGGCGGAGCTCCTTCAAAGGTAAGAGTTCCGGAGCCCCATTCCTTTAATGGCTGCAGGAATGCAAAGGAGTTGGAGAACTTCTTATGGGATATGGAGCAGTACTTCAAGGCTGCTCACATTCCGGAACGGGAGAAAGTCACCATCACCAGCATGTACTTGAGTGGAGATGCCAAATTATGGTGGCGTACTAGAGCATCGGAGAATGCTCAAGCTGGGAGAGCTCAGCTGGAGGATTGGGAGATCCTCAAGAAGGAACTAAAGGAGCAGTTCCTTCCGTGCAACACAGGGTGGATTGCGCGGGAATCCCTGAAGAAGCTGCGTCATTCGGGGACCATAAGGGAGTATGTGAGGGAATTCAGCTCCCTCATGCTCGACATCAACAACATGTCCGAGGAGGACAAGTTGTACAACTTTCTTTCTGGCTTGCAGCAGTGGGCTCAAGCTGAACTCCGACGGCAAGGAGTGAAGGATCTTTCTTCGGCCATTGCTTCTGCGGAAGGCTTGGTGGATTTCAAGCTGACGACAACCACCAAAACGGCCATGGAAGGAAGGAAGATGGGGCGTGCACATAAGGATGGCAAGAAGCCCGAGGGAAAGGGCAAGAAGGTTGCGGAACCAAGCCAGTCCAAACTGCAACCCACCAACAGAGAGCAGGGCTGTTTCATATGCAATGGTCCTCATCGGGCAAGGGAGTGTCCAAGGAGGGAAAAGCTATCTGCTCTAACTCTCAGGGAATCTGAGGATGAAGGACGTGGTGCGGCCACACCACGTATGAATCCATTGCAGCTACTCAACTCAATGACGACAGAAAGGCAGCCGCCTTGCAAAGGGTTGATGTATGCATCGGTACTACTAAATGGGAGGCCTGTTTTGGCTATGCTGGACACAGGAGCGACCAGCAACTTCTTCTCCCATAAATTGGTAAGTGAATTTGATTTGCAGGTGCAACCAAGTTCATGGAAAGTGAAGGCGGTAAACTCTGGGCCAACTCCGATTCATGGAATGGCCAGCGCAACCCTCAAAGTTGGAGCTTGGGAGGGAGAGATCAGTGTGACAGTCTCGGCGCTCGATGAGTTTGAGTTTATCCTGGGGATAGACTTCTTTGTCCAAGCTAAGGCTAGCTTGGCGCCTCACCTATCAGGTATGCTGATTTCTGCGGAGGAATCACCATGCTTTATACATGCAGCGTATGGAGGGAAAACTGCAGCAGCGGGTATGCAGTCTCCCCAACAGCTGAAAGCTGGTCTCAAGAGGGGCGAGACCACATATGTTGCAGCACTGATCGAGATACAACCGGATCAGGTCGTGGAGGTACCTGATGTTGTTGCAACTATCCTGGTGGATTACGCGGACGTGATGCCACCAAAACTGCCCAATGAACTTCCCCCTCGGAGGGCAGTTGACCACAAGATCGAGCTGGAGCCAGGTGCGAAGCCTCCTGCTCAGGCCCCTTATCGATTGGCGAATGCGGAGCTTCTGGAGCTGAGGAAGCAGCTCAATGAACTGTTGGAGGCGGGACTGATCCAACCGTCGAAAGCCCCGTATGGTGCCCCGGTGTTGTTTCAGCGGAAACAAGATGGTTCACTTCGGATGTGCGTGGACTATCGGGCGCTAAACAAGGTGACCATCAAGAACAAGTACCCAGTGCCAAATGCAGGTGACTTGTTTGATCGATTGGCCAAGGCAACATACTTCACCAAGTTGGACTTGCGATCAGGGTATTGGCAAGTCCGGATTGCTGAGGGAGATGAGTCAAAAACGACATGTGTCACGAGGTATGGCTCATTTGAGTTTCTAGTCATGTCTTTTGGATTGACAAATGCTCCAGCAACCTTTTGTAACTTGATGAATGAAGTATTGTATGAGTTCTTGGATCGATTTGTGGTGGTGTACTTGGATGACATTGTCATCTACTCGGAGACGTTGGCGGACCACGTCGACCACCTCAGAAAGGTATTCTCTCGGCTTAGAGAATACAAGCTCTTCGTCAAGAAGGAGAAGTGCGAGTTCTGTCGAAAGGAAATCAGGTTCCTTGGGCACAGGGTGAGCAAGGGACAGATACAAATGGATGAGAGGAAGATTCGGGCAATCATCGATTGGGCGGCCCCAACAAAGGTATCGGATCTTCGTTCTTTCCTCGGTTTGGCTAACTACTATAGAAGATTCATTCAGGGTTATTCAAAGAAAGTGAATCCCCTGACTGACTTGCTGAGGAAGGATCGAAAATGGGCATGGACGGACTCATGCCAAGCGGCGTTTGACCAGCTGAAGGCAGCAGTGTCAACAGAACCGGTGCTACGATTGCCTGACTTCGAGCTTCCATTCGAGGTACATACGGATGCCTCAGATCGTGCTCTTGGGGGAGTCCTTGTTCAGGAAGGACACCCAGTGGCGTTTGAAAGCCGCAAGCTTAAGGATGCGGAGCAACGCTACACCACACATGAAAAGGAAATGACAGCAGTGGTGCACTGCTTGGACACCTGGAGGCATTATCTCTTGGGAACGAAGTTTAGGGTTGTAACGGATAATGTTGCAAACACCTACTTCAAAACCCAAAAGAAATTGACCCCCAAACAAGCTCGGTGGCAGGAGTTCTTGGCTGAGTTTGATTTCATGTGGGAGCACAAGCCGGGACGACAGAACCAAGTAGCGGATGCACTGAGCAGAAAGGAAGTGCGATGCTACGTAACTGCGCTGTCCACAGTGCAGTCAACCCTGCTAGAGAGGGTTAAAGAACAAGCCGACGCGGACCCAGAATACGTCCAACTCAGGGGAGAGGTACGTGAAGGGGTAATTAAGCGTTATTGGCTTGAAGATAACTTGTTGTATGCTAGAGGCAACAGGTTGTACATCCCAAAGGCGGGAGGGCTGAGGCGTGAGCTGCTGCGAGAGACTCACGATCCTCAATGGGCAGGACATCCTGGAGGGCAAAGGATGATGGCACTCTTGTCCAGGTCATATTATTGGCCAAAAATGGGGGAAGACGTCGAGATGTACGTCAAGACTTGTCTTGTGTGCCAGCTTGACAAGACGGAGAGGAAGAAACAGGCAGGGCTGCTGCAACCCCTGCCTGTTCCGGAGAAGCCGTGGCAGTCCATTTCCATGGACTTTGTTTCGGGCTTTCCCAAAGTAGATGGGATGAGCTCAGTGCTGGTCGTCGTCGATCGATTCTCGAAGTATGCGGTGTTCATACCAACACCACACGCATGTCCAGCAGAGGTAGCAGCTGGGCTGTTCTTCAAGAATGTGGTGAAGCACTTCGGTGTCCCGAAAGACATCGTGAGTGATCGAGATGCTCGATTCACGGGCAGGTTCTGGACAGCACTCTTCAACTCGATGGGTTCAGAGTTGAAGTTCTCTACGGCTAATCACCCACAGACGGATGGCCAAACGGAGCGCATCAATGCCTTGGTGGAGGAATACTTAAGGCATTATGTGACGGCCAGCCAGCAAAATTGGTTGGAGCTGTTGGACACAGCCCAATTTTGTTATAACATCCACAGGTCGTCGGCTACAGGAATGAGTCCTGCAGAGCTTGTCATGGGACAGCAGCCTCTCACTCCTCTCGAGTTGGCTCAATCGACGGACCAAGGAAAGTGCCCTGCTGCATATCGCTTCGCCAAGGAGAAGGAGGAGCTGATAGAACAAGCTCGAGACAGCTTGCGCAAGGCAGCAAAACGCATGAAGAGGCATGCGGATGAACGAAGGCGTTCATTGGAATTCCAGGTTGGAGATATGGTGCTGCTGAAGCTCACTCCACAGATATGGAAGAAAATCAGCAGTAAAACCGTACATCGAGGGTTGGTACCAAGATATGACGGCCCCTTCGAGGTGATGAAGAGAGTCGGGCAGGTTGCTTACCGGTTGAAGCTACCCGACAGGCTGAAGGTACACCCAACATTCCATGTAAGTTTTCTCAAACCTTTCAACAGGGACTTGCTTGGAGATAGACAGCAAGTAAAGAGAGCTCCACCGGTAGTTCGGAAGCAGTTCGACAAGGAGGTCGAGAAGATCCTTGCACACCGGACTATGGGGCAAAGCAAGAAGAATCGACGGACTGATTTTCTTGTGAAGTGGAAAGGCGGCAGCGAGGCCGATGCTACGTGGGAGCGGGACTCTACACTATGGCAATTTGAGAAACAAATTAAGGAATACATGGACTCTACTCCGACGAGGACGTCGGACTCTCTTGGTGGGGGAGGTTTGTCACACCCGTTGTGAGTGGTAGGTGCCACCACAACGAGATCATGTAACGGATCTCATGATCTCAGAGGCAAGGGAGTGCCTCCAACGTATATGTGCATGGGCAGCACACATACGAGCAAACAACCAGCTGTGGTGGTCGGTGCCACTACGAGGAACATCATGTGTGGGAACGCATGATCAAACGAGGCGACGGACTGCCTCGAACATATGTGTGCGCGGGCAGCACACATAGCAGCAAGTGACGGTCACGACATGTTTGGATGGAGACCCAAACAGCCCAAACCATCCTGCAGACCGAGCAGCAGGTCAAGATGGCTAAAGGGAGCTGCAGAAAGCTGCAGTTGAACTGCAGGGCAGCAGTTGAACTGCAGGAAGCAGTTGCCGAACTGCTGGGCAGCAGTTGAACTGCAAGAAGCAGTTGCTGAACTGCAGGGCAGCAGTGAAACTGCAAGAGGCAGTTGCTGAACTGCTGGACAGCAGTTGAGGCACTGCTGGACAGCAGTTGAACTGCAGGAGGCAGCTGAACTGCAGGGCAGCAGTTGAAACTGCAGGAAGCAGTTGAGGAACTGCAAGGTAGCGATTGAAACTGCAGGGAGAATATTGTGGAGCATGTTCTCCATGATCTCCAGCAGTTGCTCACAGCCAAACGTGTACTATAAATAGATTAGGGGGTCTATTGAGTAGGATACACACAGGTAGAGAGACTTGTAGTGTCATTCCGTGTTAAGAGTTGTATTTCCTTTTATGTGAGCAATAAAAGGGTAGCAAGATTGCTGTACTTCTCTTCTCCTCTATACTCTTGTGGGCTTGTGCGAGTTTGGCGGGCTTAGGTGGGCGAACCTTGTGAAGGATTTGATCGTAGCAGTGGAAGAAATAACCGGAGATGTAGTGGAGAGTTCCTGAAAAGTACTGCGAGCAATTCTTGCTGAACTGCGACTCCGGAGTCTTTGGACAAGTGGATGTAGGTTATGGACAAAAAGTATAGTGAAAGAGTTACTGCAAGTGAGATGTTTAAAAAGTGCATGACCAAGTTGTTCAGCCTTACTTTTATTAACGCTGCAGACAGGTTTAAATGTGCTGAATGTCTGAAAGAAACACATAATCAGGAATATTTTTTGCTAGAGGAGGATTCAGTTGGGCTGAAATTATGGGTTGAGAGGCGAGTAGAAGAATATGATATAAAACGGAGTAAGGCACAGTTACGTAAATCTCGTCTGTCGTGGCCTCAAATCTCGGATAACTTCGAATAGGCTGTCATATGATGGGATAATCTACGAGTAGGTCCTAATTGCAATTTTCTGCAAATGAACTTTTAATTTGAGCTGCATTATCCGTTTCTGTCTTATATAAGCTTCGTTTCTAAGTTTTTAATTGTTTATAGGTGAAGAGGAAGAAAGGAAATGCAGCAGCAAAGGCAAGCAAGGCTGGTGCTAATCAAGCGAAGGACAAGAAGGAAAGGAAGGTCTCGACAGAAGCATAACCCTCCATAGGAAGTATGCATTGCATTGCTGCGGCCAGTTTCAGGATCAAATTCCATGAAGTCCATGATCCAGGTCAAGGAGCTGTGTGCTTCTCGATTTTGAATATGACATTGTGTCATTTGTGATTGAGGTTGTGCTTCTGTGATTAATTGTAATAGAGATGAAACTATGCTTGTCTGATCTGTGACTGTGAAACATGGATTTTTGTACTATATCACATGCTGATATCGCATGGGTTTGTGTAGTATATCACATACTATACAATTTAATTAACATATTTTATGCTAGCTGATGCTTAGGTTGTATTAATTTTTGTTGGTACGTTTAGGGAAATATTTTTGCAATTAAGCAATCTTACAGGGAGTATATTTGCCGCAAATTTCTTCTTTATAATCTCAACTTACCTCTATTTAATTCTTGTGGCGGACATTGACTACGAGGGACTCACATCGTACATTCTAAAAAAATTTTAAATTTTCAAAACCGGAAAGGAGACTAAAATTGGAGGGTATTCCTTCTCGCTTGCAGACAAAGTTTACGTTGAACTGGCACCAAGTCCAAAATGGCGTCGGAGGTAGGTATCACTCTGACATCAACAGTTTATCTCTATAACATCAAGACGACATGTCCTATCAATCAGACACGACATAACACTATGACGTCAACAGTTCATCTCCGTAACATCAGGACGACTCGTTCTATTAATCAGACATGATTTATTACTCTGACGTCAACAGTTCATCTCCGTAATATCAGGACGATATGTCCTATCAATCAGACAAGATTTATCACTCTAACGACAACAGTTCGTCTCGGTAACATCAAGACGACCTGTCCTATCAATCAGACATGATTTATCACTCTGACGTCAACAGTTCATCCCTGTAACATCAAGACGAATCGTCATATCAATCAGACATGATTTATCACTCTGACGACAACAGTTCATCTCTGTAAGATCAGGACGACACGTCCGATCAATCGGACAAGATTTATCACTCTGACGTCAACTGTTCATCTCTGTAACGTCAGGACGACACGTCCGATCTATCGGATATGATTTATCACTATGACGTCAACTGTTCATCTCTGTAACGTCAGGATGACACGTCCGATCAATCGGACAAGATTTATCACTCTGACGTCAACAGTTCATCTCTGTAAGATCAGGACGACACGTCCGATCAATCGAACAAGATTTATCACTCTGACGTCAACAGTTCATCTCTATAACGTCAGGACGACACATCCGATCAATCAAACATGAGTTATCACTCTGACGTCAACAATTCATCTCTGTAACGTCAGGACGACACGTCCGATCAATTGGTCAAGATTTATCACTCTGACGACTCAGGTCAATCTCTATTATATAGAGCGACCTTGTTGCCGATGCTATAACACAACTTCATTCTTCTTTGTAACACCAATATGTCTAATTACGACGACATTGTTGATGATGTTGAGGAAGAAGTAGAATTGTAATTCGAAGATAACATTTCGACTTATTTTAAGGACTCCTCAACCTCAGCCAGAAGACCACCTCGTCTACTGAATAATCGAGCTTTTACTGGGATGGAGTTTATGTATGACTTACTAGGTAATAAAACTTATTTTTTCCGGACCTTTAGACTTGTGTCGCAAGTGTTTCTACTGCTCACTAGAATACTTGTTGAGCGGGAAAGTATCGTGCCTACAGCTCATGTATCAGCTGAATTACAAGTAGAGATTTTTCTTTACTCCATTGCTCGTGTAGCATCTAACACAGACTTGCAGCTGACATTTCAACACTCTGCGGAGACTATAAGCAGGTACTTCCATAAAGTCTTAGAAGGTATTATGTCTCTAAAAAATGATTATGTACAATTGCCGCCTCATGATGCTCCAGTCCATCCTGCAATTCTTAATCGAAGAGAAGCGTATTCCTTTTTCAAGATGAGATAAGTTTCTACAATTTTCTCTAATTAATGCCAACATATATTCTAACATATTATGTGTTTCTTTGTAGGATGCACTCGGAGTTATAGATGACACACATATACCGACGATTGTGAGTTGAGAAATGCAACTTCCATTTCGAAATCGACATGGATTGCTTACGCAAAATGTTATGGCGGTTGTTTTTTTTCATATGAAATTTTTGTATATTTGTAGCGGTTGGGAGGGATCTGCGGCAGGCGCACGAATCTTACGAGATTCTTTAAGCCGAGATGATTTCTTCGTTCCCGAAGGTGAAACTCATAATTTTATTTTTCTTTAAAGACTAATGATAATGTTGGTAATGATAATTATAGTTTATTTTAGGTAAATACTATCTGGTGGATACCGGGTATGCCAATACTAACAAATTTCTAGCACCATTTCGCAATGAACGGTACCATATTGGACAGTTTGATCAACGTCGAATCCGATATCAGAATTCAAGGGACAAATTTAATCACATGCACGCTAGTTTGAGAAATTGTGGAGAGGACATTTGGCGTATTTAAGCAGCGGTTTCAAATATTACGCAAAATGCAACCATATCCTTATGAAACACAATGCGCTATAGTGGTGGCTTGTGCTGTGTTACATAATTTTATACGCAGAAATTATGGTGAGGACCGGCTGTTTCACGACTGCAGGGCTAACGAAGGGGTTCATGATAGCACTGGATAATTTCCGGGATTACACAATGAAACATCTGAACCCAACATCCGTATATCGCAATGTAAAGTGCGATATGGGGAAATACTTCGGAATGAAATAACTACAGCTCTGTGGGAAGCGTAAGTGATAGTTTACTTTTAATTTTCTAACATCATGTTAATAATTTTTCCACCTTTTATTTACTTGCAGAGAATAATATTGTATTTTTACATCGCGAAGCAGTCGCAGTATAGCCGAAGAAGTACTCGTTGATGCTTTATTTTGAACCCAGAATTTTACAGACAGTACTCGCTGTTTTCGATGTCTTTCAAAATTATTATATGTATCTGATAATAATGTATATTGTGTTTTTCAGACAATACTCATTGTTTCCTGTTAATTAGCGTCGTTAATTATTGTTGTAGTGTTTGGAGTCTCCTTTTCTCTAATGTATAAGTTGCTGTGCTATGAAATGCAAAAGACACTATCACTTACAAGAGGTTTTTTGCCATGAAATCTTCCAAACAGAAGCTTAGCATACTGAATGGCAGATACGAAAGATGGTATTTTACATAAATGGTCCAATTGAAGCTACAATACTTTTATTAGATTTAAATACGCATTTTCCCAATTTCTGCTGGAATTGCAAAATTCGTACATGCTTGACACAACGAAATCCCAACTTTGGGGATATCACAAAAATATGAAAATTTTCTCCTCGCCGTGCAACAGACGCCGTCTCCGCCATCACCGCCCCATCCACTTCCAACACACACACATCCTTCACCGCAGTCGACGCTGACGTCTTGCACTCGACCCACCACCTCCTGCTCTCCATCATCCTCGCAATCACAGCCGTCCTTCTCCTCCAAGATCTCCTCAAATCTCGCTAACTGTTCATCTTCTCCTTGTCATGCATTGGACGCCGTCTCCGCCACCA
>RXID01015268.1:0-36747 GCA_005019695.1 Trichopus zeylanicus subsp. travancoricus | reverse complement strand
AACTCCAACTCCCACTCCTGCTGCTACTACTACTTCTATGAATACTACTACTGCTACTCCAACTCCAACCCCTACTTCTACTCCTACTCATACTACTCATACTCTTACTACTAAAACTACTATCACTCCTACTACTACAACTACTACTTCTACTACTATTACTACTACTACTACTTCCACTACTACCACTACTCCTACTATTACTACTATCACTCCTACGACAACCACAACTACTATTACTATTACTACTATTACTACTATTACTACTATTGCTACTATTGCCACTGCTACCACAACTACTACTGCAGCTACTGCTTAAGCTACTCCTATAACAACTACTACCACTATTGCTACTACTTCTACTACTATTGCTATAACTACCAGTACTACTACTTCTACAACTACTAATACAGCTACTATACTACACTACTACCACAACTGCTAGTACTAGTACTACTACTACTCTTGTAACCAATACTATTACTGTCACTACTACTATAACTACTACTACTACTACCACTACTGCTGCTGCTGCTACTACTACTCCTACTACCACTACTACTACTAGTACCACTACTGCTAGTACTCCTATTACTGCAACTATGACAACAATAACAACAACTACTACTACAACTACGACAACAACAACTACTACTAATACCACCACCACTACTACAACTACTACCACAACAGCAACAACATGTACTGCTACTATCGCAACTACTACTCCTACAACCACTACAACTACTTGTTCCACTACTACTGCTACTGCTACAACTACTCCAACTATACTACCACTACTACTACTACAACTACATCTCCTACTATTACTACTCCTACTACAACTAGGACTACTTCCACTAGTACTACTACAGCTACTACCACTACTCTTCCTCCTCCTCCTACTACTACTAGTACCACAATTGTGACTACATCTACTACTACAAATACTACAACAACTACTACTACAACAACAACAACAACTACTACTACAACAACAACAACAACTACTACTACTACTGCTACAACAACTACTACTACAGCTAACACTACCACCATTGCGACAACTACTGCTACTACTACCACGGCTACTGCTACTACTACAATAACAACAACTACTACTGCACCTACTCAAACTCTTACTCCTACTGCTACTCGTACTACGACTACTACTACTACTACTACAACACTACTATTATGACTACCGCTACTACACTACTACTACTATTGCTACTGTTGCTACGACTGCTAATACTACTACTATTACTACTACTACTACTTCTATTGCTATAACTATAGCTACTACTGTTGCTGCTGCTTCTACTACTACTATTGCTGCTACCACTGCTACTACTGCAACTGCTGCTGCTACTCCTGTTACTACTGCTGCGGCTTCTTCTACTACTACTCCAACAAGTGCTACAACTACTACTTCCACTACCACTACTAATATTGCTGCTACCACTAATGCCACTGCTGCTATAACTACAACTAGTACTACAACTACTACTTCTACCACCACCAATACTACTGCTATTACAACAATCGCTTCTACAACAAGTACAACTGCTATTACTACTTCTACTACTGTTACTACTACGACTGCTACTATTACTGTTACTACTACGATTACTACTACTAATACTATCACTACTAATATTGTTGCTGCCACTAATGCTACTGCTGCTACAGCAACAACTAGTACTACAATTACAACTTCTACCACCACCAATACTGCTGCTACTACAGCAACCGTTGCTACAACCAATACAACAACTATTACAACTGCTACTACTATTACTACAACTACAACAACAATGGCAACGACACACTACAGCTACTACTACTACTACTGCTACAACTACAACTACTCCTATTGCTACTACTCCAACTACTACTACAACAACTATGACAATAATAATGACAACAATTGCACGTACTACTATAACTACTACTAGTTCACCCCTACTACTAGTACTACTACTGCTACTGCAACTGCTAATACTATGATTGCTATTACTACCACAACTGCTACTATTATTAGAGCTACCACTACTATTCCTATTGCTGCTACAACTACTACAACAACTACCACTATTACTAGTACTACTATAACTGCTACTACTACTACTGCTTAAATAGCTGCTACAACTGATTCTACTGCTATTGCTACTGCTACTGCTACTGTTGCAACTACTTCGACTATTATTGCTACTATTGTAATAGTTACGACTATAATTGCTACTACTACTACTACTAATATAACTACTGCTACTGCTACTGCTACTGCTGCTGCTCTTTCTACTACTATGAGTACTACTATTACTATTACTACTACTACATCTTCTGCTACTACTACTGGTACTACTACAGCTGCTACTACTACTAATACTACTACGAATGGTGCTACTACTGCTACTACAACCGCTATTACTTCTACTACAGCTGCAGCTACTAATACTACTACTAATACTGCCAATACTACTAGTACTACTACTTCTGCAATTACTATTACAATTTCTACTACTATTACTGCTTCTACTATGCCTGCAGTTGCTATAACTATTTCAATAACTTCTGCTACTACTACTATTACTTGAACAACTACTACCACTTCTACAACTACCCCAACTCCAACTACTAATACTCCTACTACTACTCCTACCGCTAATTCTACACCTACTACTACTACTACAACTACTACCAATACAACTACTACACCAACTCCTACTGCTACTGGTACTACTACCGCTGCTACTGCTATTGCTCCTACTACTGCTACTACTACTACACCATCTACTACTGCAACTGCTACTACTTTTACTATTCCAACAACCAGTAATACAAAGACGACTACTTCCACTATTTTTCTACTACAACTACTACTTCTACTACTACTACAACTACTGCAGCTACTACTACTGCTACTACTTCTACTACTACTAAATCTTCTACTCCTACTACTACTACTACTATTGCTGCTGCTGCTGCTACAAATACAACTACAACTTCTGCTACTTCTATTGCAACTAAAATTACAACTGCTACTACTACTACCACTACTGCAGCTACTAATGTTCCTACTACTACTCATACTCCAACTCCTACTACTACTACTATTACTACTACTACAACTACTACTACTACTGCTACAACTATTACTACTACTACTACTAGTACTACTATTACTACAATAACTACTACTGCTACAACAACAACTACTGCTATTACTACTACTATAAATACTACGGTTGTTATGGCTACTACTACTACTACTACTACTACTACTACTACTAGTACCATTACTACAACTACTATTAATGCTACATCTACTACAACAACTGCTACTGCTGTTAATACTATTATAAATACTACTGCTGCTGTTGCTACTACTGCTGCTGCTATTGATGCTGCTACTAGTACTATGATTGGTACTCCTAATACTACTATTACCACTACTACTACAACAACTACTAGCACTACTATTGCTTCTATTACAACTGCTACTACGGCTGCTGCTACTACTACAACACCTGCGACTATTGCTACTACAACTACTGCTACTACTTATACTACCCCAACTACTACTCCTACTACTACGCCTACACCTACATCAACTCCAATAACAACTACTACAACTAGTGCCACTACAACTACAACTACTCCTACCACTACGACTACACCTACATCAACTCCAATTACAACTACTACAACTAGTGCCACTACTACTACTACTACTACTACTACTACGACGATGACGACTACAACAACTACTTCTACTACTACTTCAACAAATTCTACTACTACTACTGCAACTACTACTTCTACCGCTACTGCTGCTACTACTTCTCCAACTAGTACTACCACTACTACTAAACTTCTAGGACTTCTATAACTTCTACTACTAATACAACTACAACAACCACTACTTCTACGACACCACCTCTTACTACTTCTACAACTACTTCGACTACTACTGCTGTTGTTGCTGCTACTACTACTACTACAACTACTACTACTACTACTACTACTACTACTACAACAACTACTACTACGACTACTACTACTGTCGCTACTACTACTGCTACTACTACTACTACTATTGTTGCTACTACTACTACTACAACTATTATGACTATTACACTTATTACTACTAATACTACTGTTGTTGCTGCTGCTACTACAACAACAACTACTACTACTACTAATATTACTAATACTATTGCTTCAAGTACTTCTACTACTATTACCACTACTACTACAGTACTACTATAACTACTACTTCAACTACCGCTTTTACTACTGTTATTACTTCTACTATTGGCTCTCCCACTACTATACTACAACTATTGCTACTACTACGATAACACCTGCTACTACTACTAGTTCTACTGTTACTGCTACCACAGCTACTACTTATGTTTCTACTCCTACTACTCCAACTACTAGTACTACTACTAGTACTCCTACTCCTACTGCTACTACTACTACTACCACTACTCCTAATGCTGCTACTACTACTTCTACTACTCCTACTAGTACTACTACTACTACAAGTACTCCTACTGCTACTACTACTACTAGAACTAGTACTGCTACTTTTGCTATTACTAGCACAACTGCCGCTGCTGTTGCAGCTGCAGTTGCAAGTCCTACTAGCACTACCACTACTACTCCAACTTCTATTGCTACTACTACTATTAATACTATTACTACTACTACTACTACTACTACTACTACTACTTCTACTACAAGTACAGCTACTACAACTACTATTACAACAACTACTTCTATTGCTACAACTACTAGTACTACTAGTACTGCTACTACTACGACTGCTACTACTACTATTGCCACTACTAATACTACTACTACTACACCTATTACTACAAATACAATAACTACTACTACTACTGCTGCTACTACTACTACTACACCCATTACTACAAATACTACACTAGTACTACTACTACTACTACTACAACTACTACTCCTACTATTAAGATTACTAATGCTACTGCTACTACTACAGCTACTACCACTATTGCTACTACTACTGCTATCACTACTGCTGCTGCTACTACTTCTATTGGTACTCCTACTACTACCTATATTACTTCTGCCACTACCATTACTACTTCCACTACTCCTACTACTACTACTAAAACTCTTACTACTACTACTACTGTTACCACTCCAAGTACTTCTTCTACTATTACTACTACTACTACGACTAAGACTACTACTACTACTACTCCTACTCATCGTACCACCACCAATACTACTACTGCTACTGCTTCTACTCCCACTCCAGAAACTAATCTCACAACTACTTATGTTACTACTTTTACAACAACTACTACTATTACTACTACTACTACTACAACAACTACTATTGCTGCTACCACTCCTGCCACTACTACTACAATGACCACTACTACTATCGCTACTAATGGTTCGGCTTCTACCTCTACTACTACTACTACAGCTACTCCTACTACTCTACTGCTACAACTTCAACTACTAGCACTGCTACTACTCCAACAACAGCTACTTTTACTACTATTAACACTACTACTACAACTATTCCTACAGCTACTACTACTACTCCTACTGCTACTTCTACTACTACATCTACTACTACATCTACTACTACAACTACTTCTACTACTAATACTACAAGTACTACTTCTACTTGTACCATTTTTACTACTACTACTACTATTACTCTAACTGCTACTAGTATTATTGCTACTAATACAACTTCTACTACTACTATGACTACTACTACTACTTCTACTAGTACAACCACTACTATTACTACTACAGCTCCTCCTCCTACTACTTATACAACAACTACTACTACTGCTACTTTTGCTGCTACTCTTCCTACTACTACTACACCTACTACTCCTACTATTACTACTACTACTGCTACTACAACAACAACTACTATTGCTACTGCTACTACTACTTCAGTTGCTGCTAATAATACTAATACAACTGCAACTACTGCTAACACTACTTATGTTACTACTATTATTGTTACAACTATTTCTACTACTACTACTACTACTACAACTACTACTCCTACCACTGTTATTACTTCTTCTTCTACTACTACTATTGCAACTACCACTGTCGTTACTACAACTACTCTACTTCTACTATCGATATTACTACTACTAGTACTCCTGCTGCTACTACTACTTCTAATATTACTACTACTACGGCTACTACTTCTATTGCTGCCTCTACTACTCCTACTACTCCTACTACTACTGCAACTACTACTACCCTTGCTCCTAATACTACCCCTACTCTTACAGGAACTCCTGTGAAAACAACAGCTACTACTACTCATACTACTGCTACTACTACTTGTATTACAACTACTACAACTACTACTACAACAACTACTACTTCTACCATTAGTACTACTACTACTACTGCTACTACTACTAGTACTGGTACTATGACTGCTACTACAACAACAACTGCTGCTGCTGATGTTGAGGCTACAACTCATACTACTACTACTACTCCTCCTACCATTACTACTACAACTGCTACTACTACTACAGCTACAACTACTAGTACTTCTACTACACCTACTACTAGTACTTCAATTACTACTACTACTACTACTACTACTACTACTAGTACTGCTGCTACTACAACTACAACAAAAACTACTACTATTACTACTATTGCTACCACTACAACTACTATTGCGGTTGCTGCTACTGCTACTACCATAACAACTACTACCGCTATTACTACTTCCACTAGTGCTGCTACTTCTACAGTAACTACTACTACACCTTTTACGACAAATACTACTACTACTATTACTAATACTATTGCAACTTCTGCTTCAACTTCTCTTACTACTACTATGACTACTACTGCTATTTCTGCAACTACTGTTAGTACTTCTATTGCTACTCCTACTACTCCTCCTCCTACTACCATTAATACGGCTCCTATTACTCCTACACCTACTACTATTACTACTTCTACTACTACTACAACTTCTACTAACACTACACCTACTGCAAAAATGAAAACGATGATGATGACGTACCAGAGACTAATGCTCTGATACTGCGGATTAACTCTGCGTGGAAATAAATGCGGAACGCAAAGAGAATAAGGAGAAGATATGCAAGAACTCACAGATAACTCTGCGCTTCGCCGATGAAACTTTGGCTAATTCCCTCGATATGAAACTATGAAACTTTGGTGAATTTCCAAATTCCTTCGATGCATTCTTATTATGATCCGCCTCCCTTTTTATAGGGAAAACTTACACCCAACAGATGCCATAAGATCGCATCTGCTTTTACAAAAGCAGCTTTACGAAAAGCTAATTTACAAAAGCTAAAGCTGCTTGGCAGCTTTTCCAAACGCTACTTTATTTTACAAAAGCTTGTTTTATAAAGTAAAGCCTCTTTACTAAAGTAAAGTTAATTTACACCTATGCTGCGGCATCTGCTGGACTGGGCTGGGCCAGATAGTCTTGGACTGGGCTGGTCTGAGCAATCTTGGACTTTCTGGGCTAGATAGTTGGGCCAAAGCGATCTACTCCCCACCACGCTTCGCTTGCGGAGTTGGCTGAAAGCCACCCGTTCGCTGAGTCGAGCTAAGAGTGAGACGAGCCGCTCGGTCTAGTTGGTCATCAATTTGCTGAATTGTCGAGTACCATTGGGCCCAAAATTTGTTAGTCTTCCGTAGTCATAGGCACTCCTTCAATTTTGTAGAGTGCATCTCCCGAAGTTGAATTAGTGCTGCTAGGGCTTTGTGGGCAGCATGCTGCTCCAATTGCTTGATGTCTTTGTTGACAGAGTCCTGGACCTCGAGTGGTAGTGGTTGATTTTTGAGGAGTTGGATGAGTTGCTCATATCGCACCACGTTTCCAGTAGGGCCACCAGTTCATTTTGTGCCATTGGATGAGGTGCTGCTTGGACCTCCTGTAGAGCTAGTGCTGTAAGATGGAGTTGTTCCTGTTTTTCTTCTGTCGGCCATCTTGCAAAAATAGCACAATTAATTAATCTAGAAAGTGCGTCCGCCAGTTGGTTGTTGCTGCCGTCAATGTGCTCGAACTGGATTGCCACTCCCGTCCCCGTGATGTAGTCAGTAAAAGCCATCCATCTGACTCGTAATGGTTTGTTGTTTGAGGACTTGTTGAAAACACTAATAATTGCCTGGCAATATGTTCTGATGAGTAATTCCGCTCTGTCAAGATAGTAAATTTTTAATGACTCCAGAGAGTTCATGACAGCGTGGATCTCAGTATCAATGGCAGACTTCGGTGGGTTGAATTTGCCACAGGCATAAGCACAGACCTTCTCTGTCGACCTTGGATCATATTTTTGCAGCTTCCACTTGCAGATACCCCCCCAGCCTTCCATACAACCATTGGCTTCGAGGATTAAGTAACTCCCTTCTAGTGAATCTCAAGATCTGGCAGATTCTAGACAAGGTCTTTTATCTGTTTCACAAGATTCCAATCCTGTGAATTCCATCTCCTTTCACCTGTTGGGCTTGTTTTGGAATATAGGGGTCCCAGTAATTTTCTGAGATTTGGAATATAACTGCGGGCGTAATTAAGAGTTCCTAACCATGATTTCAGCCCTTTTGTTGTTGTGAGGTCCCGTTCCTGAAAATTAGCAATTTTCTTTATTATGTGAGGTTGAAGCTTTATCTTCTAGCTCCCAATGATCGCTCCCAGAAACTCCTCCTTGGAAACGGCTATCTTCATCTTTGTCGGACTCAAAATCAGCCCATTATTTGCACAAATCTGCAGCATGATCTTCAAATGCTCTGCATGCTGTTCCTCATCTTCATCAAGGTCCAGCTCCTCCAATGCTGTTGCTACTGCGGCTAAAGGAGTAATATTAATGGTAGTCGAATGGTTGTAAAATGTGACTACACTACCTTCAATCCTTACTCCTCCCTGCATAGCGAGTATGAAATTGCATCCAATAATCATCTGGATGCCATCTCCAAGCTTCATTTGACAGCTGTAAGTGTAGGGGATACGAAAGATGTTGTCTCCAATGTACATTCTCCCATGCTTTAGCTTCTTATCTGCTGTTTGTCTCGAATTGATGCCGCTGAAATGGACAGTGAAGCAGTTTGTTTCCACAGCCTCCTTTGGAATAGATGCTTCGTCTACGCAGCATGTAGTTGCACCCGTATCCAATATTGCTCTGATTTGGAATCGGGGTACTCCGGGAATCTCTAAGTCTACCTGCATGTTATACAACATGTTCCTTACTATCCTCAGGCCTGATTGTTGCTGCAACTCTCTTTGCCCTGTTGTAGCGGCTTTGAGAATGCTTTCTTGGACCAGTACATTTGCATCTTCCTCCTGGATGCACAACCCTTTTTCTTTGGCCCTTATGGTATCAGCAATTGCCAGCTCTTCTTGGTCCAATTTGAGCTCCTTCTCTTGTTCCAGTTCTCGCACCCTTGCCCTGTAATGTTCAACTTCCTCCTTCAGGTGCTTTATTTCTCCATCACACCGGGAGATGTAATATTATTGCTCCTGAATCAGTTGTTGCGGGAAGAATGGTGCTGGTGCAGCAGGTGCTACTGGTACCTGTATTTTGAAATAATACAGACCACAGAAATTACATGTTGTTACCTTGCATTTCTCACAATGGATTCGTGCCCTTTGTAATGACTTCCTTCTATAGCATGAGCAGCTCTCATACTGAGATTGCACAAACTCATTGTGTTGCTAAGCATGCAAGCAGCTCATTTGCTCTTCTGGCAGCTTTATCTGGGGTCGATATCCTCCTTCAATCTCCGCTAGCATGTAAATTGCTTCTCCTTGGAGCTCCGTTTGGAGTGCTCGTAGTGGCTTCCCATCTTCACCTTCGGAGACACTGAAAATAGCATCGCTTTGCGCCTCACCTTCCTGAACTGATAAGACATCATAGTCCTCAGGAATGTTTAATTGCTCAAAAATGGCTATTCTCCTAACATTTCTTTTATCATTTGGACACTCTCTTGCAAAGTGCCCTTCTTGGCCATAGAGGAAGCATTTACACTTCCTATTGCGCACTAGATGCTTTCGCTTTTCTACCCTGATATGGATTTCATGTGGCTTACCTTTGTAAGTCGTTGACTTTCTCAACCCATACCTCTTTTCCTTCCTGTAATAGCCAGGTATAGGAATCTGGCTGCAAAACGAGAGATCTTTCAAGGATCTTCTGAAGGCCGCATCCTCGCACTCCGCTTCCAGGAATTTGTAAGCAAATAGTATCCTGGGTAGGACTCCAACTTGAACTCCGGAATATCTCTGGTCGAATGATTCCTTCATCCTTCTTCCTAGTTCTGCAGGCATTTTCAACCAAAATTTTTCAGAGAGTTCAGTACCTGTATAGAGTCGCCCTGTCTTGGCTGACAGCCTCATGTAGTCATTCATATACTTGACAATGATTTTGATATTGTCACAAGACAGTCACTCCAGGTCTCTATACGCTTCATCTTGTATAGCTGTGGACCCAGTAGTGGGGTCTTCCAGAGTAAAGACTCGCCTTATCTGGAATAAGATGTTCAGCGTGCCCTCTCTCCCTTCGCCTATTGCGAGTAGTCCCTAATACTCCTCCCCATACTGCATCCTCCATTGGATCCACGTAAGTTTCTCCACCTCACCCAGTAAGTTTTCCATGTAGTCAAGCTTGTCTCTGGCATCTGTAAACCCCATGCTTGCCATATGGTTTCTTGTGATGGTCTCCCAGCTGGAAAAGCCATCATCAAATAATCCCAGCTGCTCCAGGATGACAAAAAGAGCTCCCCCTATTTGTTAAGCTGAGGGCAAATTCCACATTTCATTGTTTGTTGCCCTTTTGAATGTTCCCCTTTCGTGACCACGGAATATCGGGTCTTGCCTAGATAACGAGGGGGTTGCTGCTACAAGAGGGTAGCTTGGGGGTCCGATCGAAATGTCTTCGGGTGGTCGATATGGTGAAGTCACGACATTGGAATATAGCGCTTCTGCTAATCTTCTGAGCATCGGGTACTCCAGCTCTGTCTGAGGTTCATCTTCCTTGCACCCGGCTACAATAATGTTATTGTAACATTCCTTTTCATCATCATCTGGGTAAGAGTCCCAGATTGGCTCATTTCATCGGGGGTAATCATCAACTCCTGTAGGAATAAATTCTTCATTCTGGAGACTTCTGAAATACGTCTCCTCTCAATCATCAGTTTCCTCCAATGAAAAATCCATCGACCGAGGTATAGAGGCCCCTGGGCGTGTATCCTCTGCATGGACTCTAAAGAGAGTATCTCGATACTGGTCGGAGGTATTCGAGGATGTCTCAGTCTCCAAAAGAACGGCTATCATCTGCTGTAAGCGAACCTCCTCTTCATCTCTTTGCACTTTATCCTCCTGCTAGGTGAAGTGAGATACCCCTGGCGTGGACTTGCAATGGTGGGTGTTAAGGGTGATGCTTTCGTTATTCAGGTTTCAACTGATAACCTCCGTTGGTTGCTTTGTGATGTCGACCTGGGTTGGGTATTCATCCCATTCAATATCAGAAGTCGGTATCTGGGGCTTTCGTGTAGCTAGGTCATTTGAGACTCTTTGGATGAACCCTTTTATCTCCTCTGCTGGCATGACCTTCTTCAGCATTTTACATCTCGGACATCTCTTTCGAGCACGCTCGCTTTTGGCTTCGAACGGGCCTGGGGACAATTGCTGTAACTTTGTGGTTTTGAAGACTGCTGGTGGGGAAGAGCCTTCCTCCCTCTTTTGGTTGTCGTATACTGGAGTTGCTGCAGTCGTTGTTGCTTGCTCCATTAGTGTTGGAGTAGTTTGTCCGTCTGAGGGCGCCTTCTACTCAGGAATGCTACTCTAAGCTTGTTCTGGTTGCCTGGAAAATGTCAAAAACAAGCTCCCGAACTTCCTGATTAGTAAAAAGTCTACTGTCTAAGTTACAGTAGTGAGTTTATGATAGCACTGCGGAGTTCGACAACCTCCCTCTCAAGATACTCACACTTATCAAGGATTTGTTTGAAATTTTTAAGGTAGACTCTGGAGGAAAGACAGGTGCGGTCGTATATGACGGCAAGATTATTGGCTAACTAGTGTAAGGCGACTTCTGGTGATAAGGTAAGGTCAAGGTACTCAAGGTTTGTGGTTCGGGATTTGGTATACCACTCATGTATTGTTTTCTCCCAAGCTTCCGACATCTATGCTACCAAACTTACTACAAGCTTCTACCATGCAGTTCCTATCTAGGTTCAGGCAGGGCAGTTCCTCGCTAGGTTAGAACTTTCTAGGATCACACAGGTGTGCCCTTGGGCTTACCACGGCCACTCGCCATACTGCCAAGTTAGGACCTGTTCTTTTTCCTATCAGTTCGTCACCCAGAAAGCATAATACCCATACCTTTGCCTGATTAGCATAATACCAAGCAGAAACAAGATAGTTCATATGAAAGCATATCAATCATAAGCTCAGAGAAGAACAAAAACAGGCATGATAAAACCAATCCGTCCCCTAACCCTTCGTACCTTAACCCGAAGCTTTCTACTCACAAGCCATATCTTGAACAAGCTCTGATACCAGAATCAAAACGACGACGACGACGTACCAGAGACTAATCTCTAATACTACGGATTAACTTTGCTAGGAAATTAATGTGGAGCGTAAAGAGAATAAGGAGAAGATATGGAAGAACTCACAGATAACTCTGCACTTTGCCTATGAAACTTCGGCTAATTCCCTCGATATGAAACTATGAAACTTTGGTGAATTTCCAAATTCCTTCGATGCATTCTTAATATGATCTGCCTCCCTTTTTATAGGGAAAACTTACACCCGGCAGAT
This sequence comes from Trichopus zeylanicus subsp. travancoricus, assembly GCA_005019695.1. NCBI lineage: Eukaryota > Viridiplantae > Streptophyta > Magnoliopsida > Dioscoreales > Dioscoreaceae > Trichopus > Trichopus zeylanicus. The sequence goes on along the minus strand of RXID01015268.1, from coordinate 23,897 downwards.
GCGATAAGATCGCATCTGCTTTTACAAAAGCAGCTTTACGAAAAGCTAATTTACAAAAGCTAAAGCTGCCTGGCAGCTTTTCTAAAAGCTACTTTACTTTACAAAAGCCTCTTTTATAAAGTAAAGCCTCTTTATTAAAGTAAAGTTACTTTACACCTATGCCACGGCGTCTGCTGGACTGGGCCGGGCCGGATAGTCTTCGACTGGGTTGGTCTGAGCAATCTATTACTGCTACTACTGCTACTACTGCTACTACTACAATAACTACTACTACTGTTGCTGCTACTGCTGCAACTCCTAGTAGTACTACTATTACAACTATTACTAACACTACTGCTACTACTACTACGGCTACTATTACTTCCACTACTACTACTACTACAACTATTAATTACTACTACTACTACTAGTAGTATTATTACTACTATTACTACTACTACTACTACTACTATTAATACCACAACTCCTCCTCCTCCTCCTCCTCCTCCTCCACCTCCACCTCCTGCTACTACAAGTACTAATACTACTACTAGTACCACTGCTATGCCAAATACTACACCTACTACTACTTTTGCTACAAGAACTACTACTTCTTATGCTACTACTACTACTAGTACAACAACTACCACTACTTCTGCTACTACTAGTATCAAGACTACTGCAACTTGCGCTACTAATACTGCTACTGCTACTGCTACTACCTACACTACTACTACTACTCTTACTACTACTAAACTACTACTACAACTATTGCAACTAGCACTACTACAAACCCAACAAGCACTATTATTCCTACTACTAACATTTCTACTACTACTACTACTACTACTACTACTACTACTACTACTTCTACCACTGCTAATTCTACTACTACTACTGTTGCTACTGCTACTACAACTTCTACTAATACTATTGCTACGACAACTAGTACTCCTTCGACGACTAGTACTACTCCTATTACTACTATTATTGCTTCTCCTCCTCCTACCACTACTACTAATGCTGCTGCTGCTACTACTGCTACTAGTGCTACAACTACTACAACAACAACAACAACAACAACTACTACTACAACTACTACTCCTAATACTCCTACTCCAACTGCCAGTATACCTACTCCAACAACTAGTACTCTGACTACTACTATAATTATTACTAGTACTATTATTACTACTACTACTACTACTATTATTATTAGTACAACTACTACTCTTAGTACAACAACAACTACTACTACCACTACTACTACTACTATTATAGCTACTACTCCTAGTGCTACTAATGCTACAACTAATGCTACTACTACTACTACAACAAGTACTACTCAAACTACTACTACTACTACTACTAGTAGTAATACTTCTACTTCCACTACTACTACTACTATAACTAATACTATTTCCACTTCGACTACTGCTACTACTATGACTACTACAACTACTCTAACAACAACAACAACAACTACTACTACTACAATTAGTACACGTATAACTGGTACTACTACTATATCAACAACAAAAACTACTATTGCTACAACTAATACTACTACTAATAGTACTACTACTGTGGCTTCTACTACTACAACTACTACAACTATTGTTGTTGTTGTTGTTGGTGAGCCTAATACTCATACTACAACTACTACTAGTACTGTTACTGCTACTATGTTTGCAATTACTACTACAACAAGTACAATAACTAATACTACTATGACTACTACTGCTACTACTACGACTCCTACTACTACTACTAATATTAATACTACTACTACAACTGCCACTACTAGCACAACTACTACTCCACCAACTACTACTATTACTACTACTAATACTACTCCTACTACTACTACAGCTGCTACAACTACTTCTACTACTAATACTAGGACTACTACTACTACTACTTTTACTCCTCCTACTACTACTACTGTGACACTACTACTACTGCTGCTATTGCTACCGCTACTACCTCTACTACTACTACTCCTCCTCCTCCTACTACTATTACTACTACTACTCCTCTTCCTACTAATACTATTACTACAACTACTACTGCTACTACTGCTACTACTATTGCTACGGCCAATACTACTAGTACTACTACTACTTCTGCTACTACAACTCCAACTCCAATTCCTACTCCTACTACTGTTCCAAATACCAATACAACAACTACTGCTACTTCAACTACTAATACTCCTGCTTCTACTACTACTACTACAACTGCTACTGCTGCTACTAATACTACTACTTCTACAACAACAAGAACATTAATAATTACTAGTACCACTACTACTCCTACTGCTGCTCCTATTGCTACCATGCCTACTACTCCTACTACTACAACTACTGCTATTGCAGCCACTCCTACTAGTACAACTATTGCTACTACCGCTACTGCTACTTATATAACTACTCCTGCTACTACTACTATTACTACTATTACTACTACACCTACTTCTGTTATTACCACTACTAGTACCCCTACTAGTACTAATACTACTATTACAACTCGTACTGCCACTCCTACTCTAACTCCGGCTCCTAGCACTACTCTAACAACTACATCTACTACAACTACCACTACTCCTACTACTACTGCTACTAATTATATTACTGCTACCGCTACGACCGCTACTGCTACTACTATTACCACTACTAATCCTGTTGCAACTATTACTACTACTAGTAGTACTAGTACTACTACTATTATTACTAGTACAACTATTATAATAATCACTACTATTGTTTTTGCCACTACTACAACAACAACAACAACTACTACTACTATTACTACTACTGCTGCTGCTACAGCTAGTCCTACTACTACTCCTACTATGACTACTACAACTCCTACAAGTACTACTACTACTCCTACTACTCCTACTCCTACTCATACAACTGCTCATATTACCACTATGAATACTGCTACTACTACTACTCCGTCTACTACTTTTACTATAACAAGCACTACAATAATAAATAACAACAACTACTACAACTACTACAATTACAACTAAAACTACAACTACTGCAACTACTACTATTGCTATTGCGACTACTACTGCTACTGCTCCTCCTTTAACTATTGCTACTATTACTACTACTACTACTACTACAAGAAGTAGTACTTTGACTTTTACCATTACTTCTACAACAACAACTACTACTACTATTTCTTCTGCTTCTGCTTCTACTTCTATTGCTACACCTACTAATATTCCAACTACAACTCCTACTACTACTCCTATTACTACTACTACCATTACTTCAACTCCAACTGCTACTCTACACCTACTACTACTACTAATGCTAATATAAATAGTACTCCAACAACAACTACTACTACTATTGCTACTACTTCCCCCATTGCTACTACTACTACTATAACTACTATTACTACTACTACTACAACAGCTACTCCAACTACTACTACTACTACAACAACTACTACTACTACTATTGCTGCTACTAGTACAACACCTACTACTGTTACTACTACTACAACTGCAGCTGCTACTACTGCCACTACAACAACAACAACAACAACTACTACTATTATTACCACTAGTACTTCTACTACTATTACAACTCCTACTACAACTACATCGAGTACTACTGCTACACTTACACCTACTCCTACAGTAGTTCCTACTCCTATTACTACTACGACTACTAAAAGTATTATAGTACTGCTACTGCTACTACTACAACTACTACCACTACTACTACAGCTATTACTACTACTACTGCTCTACTTTTACTGCTAGCACTAGTACTACTGCTACGACTGCTACTGCTACTACAACTACTATTACTATTACTATTACTAGTACTACTAATATTGCTACTACTACTACTACAACTACTAATAGAACAACAACAACAACCACTGCTACTACTACTACAACTACTATGACAACTCCTACTACGACTACTACTACTAACACCACTAGTACTATTGTTGCTTCTACTACTACTAACCCTACTACAACTACACTGACCACTACTCCTACACCTACACCAACTCCTACTGCAGTTCCAACAACAAGAACAACAACAAATACTAGTACTACTGCTACTTCTAAAAGTACTACTATTAGTACTACAACTTCTGATACTACTACTACTACAACTGCTACTAACCTACTATTATAACTGTTTCTACAACTACGACTATTACTACTTCAACTGCTACTACTAATACAGCTACTGCTACTACTACTTTTACTACTATTACAACAACAACTACTACTACTACCCCTCCTCGTATTACTACAGCTACTGCTACTACTACTACTACTACTACTACTACTACTACTACTACTACTACTTCCACTACTACTAAGACTACTACTACTACCACTATTACTACTACTACTACATCTACAATGGCTATTCCTACTACTACTACTACAACTACAGATCCGACTACTACTACTATTACTACTACTACTGTTGCTGCTACTACTCCTCCTCCTACTGTTGTTGTTGTTGCTGCTACTACTACTTCTACTTCTACCTTCTACTATTACTACCACTACTCGTATTACTACTACTACTACTTCTGCTACTACTCCCAGTACTGCTGCTGCTACCACTACTTCTACAACTACGACTATCTACTACTATAACTGTTGCTACTACTGCTACTGCTACTGCTGCTGCTACTTCTACACCTGCTCCTAATAATACTACTACTACTCCTAATCCTACTACTGCTACTACTAGTCCTACTCCTACTCCTACTCATATTACTACTACTACAACTACTACTACTTCTACTTCTACTACTACTCCTACTACTACTCCTACTACTACTCATACTCCAACTTCTGCTATTACTGCTACTCCTTCTACTATTACTACTACCACAGTTGCTACTATTACTACAACTGCTACTTCTTTTACTACTGCTACAACTACTTCTTCTATAGCAACTACAACTCCTAATACTACTATAATTGTTGTGACTACTACTGCTACTACTACTACACCTACTACTAATACTACTACTTCTACTACTACTACTACTCGCACTACTATAGTTACTACTACTACTAAAACTACAATGGCTACTACTACTACAACTACTATTGCTACAACTATGACTACTACTGCTACTTTTATGATACAACAACAACTACTACTAATTCTGCTACCTATACTCTCATACTACAACAACTGCTTCTACTACTTCTACTACCTATACTCTCATACTACAACAATTGCTTCTACTACTTCTATTACTGCTACTACTGCTTCTACCGCTACTACTAGTACTCTTACCACCATGACTACTACTACTACTACCATGACTTCTGCTACTACTACTACTACTACTATTACTACAATTTCTGCTACAATAGCTACTATTGCTATTATGGCTACCACTACTACTACTAATAAAACAATAACAACAACAACAACTACTAGTAGTATAACAACAACAACAACAACTACTACTGCTATAATTACTACTACTTCTACTACCGCTACTACTACCACTACTCCTACAACTACTTCAGCTATTACCACCACTACCAGTAATGCTACTATTGCTACTACTGTAATTCTCTGACTACTACTACTGCTACTACAACTTTTATTCCTACTACAACTACAGCTACTCTACTTTTCATACTACTATTACTACTGCTACTACTGTGACTAACTACTACTACTACAACTAATACAACTACATCTATTTCTACTACTGCTGCTGCTACAATCATTACTATTACTACTGTTGCGACTATTGCCACTACTGCCACTACTAATGCTACTAGTACTACTACCGCAACTACTACTGCTACTATTACTGCTGCTTTTATGCTGCTGCTACTACTATAATTACTACTACTACTCTGATTGCTACTACAGCTACTACCAACAAAACTAGTACAACAATGACTACTAGTACTAATGCTACCACTGCCACTATAACAACAACAACTACTACTACAACTACTACTACTGCTACTATTACTGCATCCATTACTATTACTACTACAACAACAACTATGTCTACTATTACGACAATAGCAATGACAACTACCACCAGTACTACTACTGTTAGTACTACTACTACTCCTAGTACTACTACAACTACTATTACTTCTCTTACTACTATTGCTATAGCAACTACTACTACTACAACTACTACTACTACTACTACTACATCTACTACTTCTACAGCATCTACTACTTCTACTATAACTACTACTACTGTGACTACCACTACTACTACTATTGCTCTACTGTAACGAGTAATACTTTAACTACTATAATAACTACTGCTACTTGTACTGTAGCTCTACTGCTACTGCTATTACTATTACTACTACTACATCTACAAAAATGATAACAACAACAACAACACCAACAACTACTACTACTCCTACTAGTGCTGCAACTACTGCCACTCCAACTGCTACTGCTGCTGTTACTACTATACTTACTACTACTGCTATCGCTACTATCGCTACAACTACTAGTACTTCTACTTATACTACTGCTTCTGCTTCTACTGCTACACCTACTATAGCTCCTGCTTCTACTACTGCTACTACAATAGCTACAACTACCACTACTAAAGCTACTACAATTACTACTACAACTGCTACTATGGCTACTGCTATAACTGCTACAGCCGCTACTACTTCTGCTACTACTGGAACTACTACTACTAATATTACTACTACTACTATTACTACTACCCCTACTTTTACTACAAGTAATTCTCCAACTACTACTACTTTTGCTACTACTAATGCCACTTCTGCTACTACTACTACTCTCACTATTATTATTACTTCTACTACTACTACTACTATTGCCACTACTACTACTATTGCTACTGCAACTACTATTAGAACAACAACTACTACTACTACAACTGCTACTACTGCAACTGCCACTATAGCTACTATTGTTGCTATTACAACAACTTCTACTACTTCTACTACAACTATTAGTACTGTGACTACCACTACTACTGCTGCTGTCAACAGCTACTAGTACTAATTCTGCTACTACAACAATTACTGCTGCTTCTACTACTCCTCCACTGCTACTTGTATTACTACTGCTGCTACTACTACTATAACAACAACAACTACTACTGCTACAACTATTACTACTCCCACTAGTGCTGCTACTACTGCCACTCCTACAACTACTACTACCGCTGCTACTACTACTATACACAAAACTATTGCTACTGCTACTACTGCTACTACTGCTGCTACTGCTACATTTACTATAGCTCCTCCTCCTACTACTACTACAACAATAGCAAATGCTACCACTACTATACCTACAACTATTACATCTACAACGGATACTATGGCTACTGCTATAACTGCTACTACTGGAACTATTGCTACTAATATTACTACTACTACTATTACTACTACTCCTACTTCTACTACTACTAATTCTCCTCCTACTACTACTTCTGCTATAACTAATGATGCTTCTACTACTACTACTACTACTACTAGTACAATTACTACTCCGATTGGAACTGTTACTACTGCTACAACAGCTACTACTACTAACACTACTATGACTACTACTACAACTACAAAAGGAACTACTATTACATCAACAAGAACAACAACAACAACTCCTATTGCTACTATTGCTACTACTAACACAACAACAACAAGTACTACTACTGCTACTTCTACAACTATAGCTACCGCTGCAACAACTACTTCTACTACTATTACAGCTCCTGCTACTACTACTACATCTACTACTATGACTACTGCTACTACTATTGCAGTTAATACTACTATTACTCTTACTACTACTACTACAATTACTATCACTACTACTGCTAGTACAGCCACTACTGCCACACCTACTGCTACTATTATCGCTGCTGCTATTGCTACAGCGACTATAGCTGTTGCTACTGCTAGAGCTGCCATTTCTACTATAACTACTACTGCTATGATTGCAACTATTGCTACTATAGTCACAACTAGTACAACAAAGACTACTACTGCTGCTACTACTACTACTACTGCTACTACTACTACTATCACTACTATTGTTGCTACTCTAACTACTACTACTACAACAACTACTACTATTGCGACTACTACTACTACTACTACTGCGGCTACTGCTACTATTGTTGTTACTGCTACTATCACTACTACTATTACTATAACTAGTACTATAGTTGCTGCTACTGTTAGTCCTGCTGCTGCTTCAAGTACTACCACTAGTACTGCTGCTACTACTACAACAACTCCAACTACTTCTTCTACTACTACTACTATTGTTGCTATGGCTACTACTACTACTACTACTACTGCTGCTACTGCTTCTTCTACTACTACAACTACTATGACCATTATTACTACTACTACTACTACTCATGGTACTACTTCTATAGCTGCTTCTAATACTATGGCTACTATAACTACTGCTACAGTAGCTGCTACTGCTGGTGCTACTATTGCTGTTGTTGTTGCCTCAACTACTACAACTACTGATACTGTTGCTGCTACTACAATTGCTACTACCGCTACAACAACAGGTAGTAGTAGTACTACTACTACTACTATTTCTATCACTACTGCTGCTATTACTAAAACTACTACTAGTACTATAACGAGTACTACTACCATAACTACTTTTCCCACTACTATTACTATGGCTACTATAACTACTTTTCCAACAACTAATACTACTGCGGTTACTAAAACTACTACTACTACGAGTGTTACTAGTACTACTAATACAACTAATACTACAAGCAGCACTAGTACTTCTACCACTATTATTGCTCCTACAACTACTACTAGGACGGCTACTACGGCTATGACTGCTACTACGGCTACTACTGCTATTATTACTACCACTACTACGACTGCTACTAATGCTACTACTATTACTACTACTGCTACTACCTTTGCTACCGCTACCACAACAACAACAACAACAACTACTACTACTATTACTACTACAACTATAACTACGACGGCTACTGCTACTACTGTGATAACAACAACTACTACTATTACTATTACTGCTGCTATTTCTACTACTTCTACAACTACTCTGACTAAATGTACTAATACAACAATGACTACTACTACTATTTTTGCTAGAACAACAACTACTACTACTAATACTAATATTACTACTACTGCTGCTACTACTACTGCTACTGCTTCAACTACTATCGCTGCTACTACTACTATTACTACTACTCCTACTACTTCTACTACTACTACTACTACTACAATGGCTGATACTACTACTACTGCTACTACTGCTATAGCTACTACTACTACTACAACAACAACTACTACAACTACAATGACTATTATTACAACTACTGTTGCTAATGGTGCTACTTTTTTAACTGCTTCTAATACTATGGCTACTACAACTATTGCTACAGCTGCTGTTGCTACTACTGCTACTACTATCATTGTTGTTGCCGCAACTACTATAATGGCAGCTACTATTGCTGCAACTACAACTGCTAGTACTGCAACTACAATGGCTAGTACTACCACTACTGCTACTACTACTACTTCTACCAATGCTATTGCTATTACTAATACTATGACCACTGCTAGTATAATTACATTTCCCTCTACTATTAAAACTCAGGCTATAAACACTTTTACTATGGCTAATACTATTGCAGCTGCTACAACTATAGCTACTACTAGTATTACTACCACTACTACTACAAATACTACTAGCCGCACTAGCACTTCTACTACTATACTGCGACTACAACTACTACAGCTACGACTGCTACTACTACTTCAACTACTACTATGCCTATGACTGTTGCTACAACTACTACTACTACTACCATGACTACTACTACCGCTACAACTGCTACTATGACTGCAACTGTTGCTACTACTGCTACAACTATTTCTACTGCTACTACTACTGCAACTGCTTCTACTACTGTTGCTACAACACCAAAAACTACTACTACTACTACTACTAGTGCTACTACTGCAATAATAACAACAACAACTACTACTACTAAAATGGAAACTACTACTTCTACTGCTACTATTTCTACTTGTACTACTACTCTGACTAATAGTACTATTACTTCTTGTACAACTACTACTACTCCTACTCCTACTACTAATACTACTACAAATACTACTGCTACTACTTCTTCTTCTATACTACCACCACTACTAATACTAATACTACCACTTTCTACTACTACTACTACAATAACTACTATTTCTGCTAATACTACTTCTACTATTGACACTACTACTACTGCTACCATTACTACTCAAACTACTATTGCTACCACTGCTACAACTGCAACTACTACAGCTGCTACTGCTACTACAACAACTAGTACTACTAGCTCTAATATTATTGCTACTATTGTTGTTGCTACTACCAATACCACTACTAGCAGTACTAATTCAACTATTGCGGCTGCTTCTACTACTACTACTAGTAGTACTACTATTGCTGTGCTACTACTACTCCTTGTCTTACTGCAACTACTATGAGTACTACTACTACTGTTACTACTATTACTAATGCTGCTGCTGCTACCACTACTACTGCTGCTACTACTACTACTACTACTACTATTGCTAGTAATGCAACTACTATTTCTACAACTACCAATACTAGTACGACTGCTACTACAACTCCTACTATAGATGTTACAACTACTAATACTACTACTAATTCTACCACTTGTACAAAAATTGCTACTGCTATGACTGTTAATACTTCTACTGCTACTACTACTCCAACTACTTCTGCTACTGCTACTGCCACTACAGCTACTACTACAACAACTACCCCTACTACTTCTAGTACTACTACTGCTGCTACAGCTACTACTATACTGCTGCTACTAATCTTACTACTGCTACTACTACTACTACTAATGCTGCTCCTACTATTGCTACTACTATTTTAACTGCTGCAACTTCTACTGTTGCTGCTAGTACTGCTAGTACAACTACTTCTACTACTGCTGCTGTACCTTCTGCTGCTGCTATTGCTACTACTTCTACTACACCTACTCCTACTCCTACTCCAACTAATAATACTACTACTACAACTACTAGTACTTCTACAACAACTCCTACTCCTTCTCCAACTCTAACTACTGCTACTACTACCACTGCTTATGCTACTACTACTACTACTCCCACTCCTACAACTGCTACTGCTACCACTACTACTCCATCTGCTGCTACTACCACTATGACTACTACTACTATTACTATTGCTACTACTTCAACAACCACTACTCCAACTACTGCTTCTACTTCTTCTACTGTTGCATATGTTGCAATGGCTACAACTAATACTACTTCTACTACTGCTACTACTTTCGATATTTCTGCCACTACTGCTGCTACTGCTGCCACTCAACCTACAGCAACCACTACTAATTCTGCTACGACAACTACTACTACTTCCACTACTACTGCTGCTGTAGCTACCACTACTTTCTCTCGAGCTACTACCATTTTTGCTATTACTGCAAATACAATCACTACCACCACGACAACTACTAATACTACGGCTAGTGTCGGTATTACTACTACTACTACCATAATTCTCTACTGCCACTCCCAGTACAACTACTACAGAGACTACTACTACTAGTACTGCAACGAATTATAATATTACTACTGCTGCTGCTACCACTTCGTCTACAACTACTACTTCTCCTACTACTATTACTACTGCTGCTGTAGTTGCTGCTACTACTGCTACCACTACTGCTACTACTACTGTGGTTGCTGCTACTACTACTACTACTGTTGCTGCTACTGCTTCTAATGCTGCTGTTGCTATTGCTGCTGTTGCTGCTACTCCTACTACTACTCCTACTACTACTACTACTACTACTGCTACTACAGCTGCTGATGTTGCTACCACGACTGCTAATGCTAATACTACAACTATTACTACTGCAACTACTACTACTGGTGCTTATGCTACTGCTGCTATGATGACAACTACTCCTGCTTTTGCTTCGGCTACTACTAATACTACTCTTACTCCTACTACTGCTACTACTACTCCAACTCCTACTCCTTCCTGTACTACTACTACTACTACTTCTAATACTAGTAGTAGTAGTACTACTACTACTACGCCTATTACTTCTAATACTACTACTACTGCTTCTAATACTACTACTACAACTACTACAACTACTTCTTCTAGTAATACTATGACACCTAATAATATTAGGGCTACAACAACTACTAATGCCTCAAGTGATACTACTACAACAGCTACACCCACCACCACTACTACTATTGCTGCTGCTGCTATTGCAGCTACTACTGCTAGTACTACTACTTCTACTGCTACTACCACTACACAAACTACTATAGCTACCACTAATACTACTTCGACTATTGCTTCTACCGCTACTACTACAATTGTTGCTGCTACTACCACCTTTTCTCCTACTACTACTAGTTCTACTATTGCTACAACTACTGCTACTACTGCTACTACTACCACTACTAACACCACAACTGCTACTACTACTACTTCTCCTACTACTACCACTATGGTTGCTACTGCTTCAGCTACTTCAGCTACCATTACTACTACTGCTGCTGCTATTACTACTGATGCTGCTGCTACTGCTACTATTGCGGGTACAACAACTAAGATTACTATTACTACTGCTACTACTTCTACAACTACTACTCCTACTACTACTTTTACAACTACTACTACTATAATAAAAACTACGACTACTATTACTGCTACTACTTCTTCTACAACTACTACTCCTACCACTACTTCTACTACTTCTTCTACAACTACTACTTCTACCACTACTTCTACTACTACTATTACTACTACTCCTACTACCACAACAACTACTACTACTGCTACCACTACTGCCACTACTGCTATTACAACAACAACTACTACTATACTACTATTGCTATTTCAATTGCCGCTACCACTACGACTGCTACCACAATTGCTACTACTACTGCTATTGCTACTGCTACTACAAGTATTACTGCTACCATAATTGCTACTACTATTGCCATTACAACTGCTACTACCACTATTGCTACTTCTACAATGACTACTACTGCTACTACAATAACTACTACTACTACTACTACAGCTACAACTACTACGACGGCTATTCAGACTACTAGTACTTCTCCTATTGCTATTTCTACTATTGCAACTTTTACTACAACTACTACTGCTTCCGCTATTACTACCACTATTGTTACAACTACTACTACTACTACTACTACTACTTCTGCTACAACTATTGCGTCTGCTACTACTACTACTCTAACCATTAAGAGTAATACTACTATTACTACTACTACAATCACTACTGCGGCTACTACTACTACTACTACTACTACTACTACTACTACTACTACTTCTGCTACTACTACTACTACTGCTACTTCTACTACTGCTATTACTACCACAACTACTGTTCCTACGTCTACTATTATTGCTGCCACTGCTTCTACTGCTGTTACTACTACTACTCCTGCTACTGCTGCTACTACTACTACTACTAATACTACTACTAGTACTACTACTTTTTCGACAACTACTACTTTTTTGACAACTACTACTTCTGCGACTACTAATGCTACTATTACTACCACTATTGCTACTATTACTACTGTCGTTGCTGCAATGACTACTGCTACCGCTACTATAACTGCCACTACTACTGATGCTGCTGCTATTTCTACTACTAGTACTAAAACAATTGCTACTACTACTGCTGCTAGAACTACGACTATTGTAACTACTACTCCTATCATACCACAACTGCAACTACTATCGTTACTACATCTTCAGCTACTACTACTACTACTGTATTGCTGCGACTACAACTGCTACTTCTGCTACAACTGCTACTGCTACTACTTCTCCTACTACTACTACTACTGCTACAACAACTACAACTACTACTGGTTCTACTACCAGTACTGCTACCGCTACTACTTCTCCAACTACTAGACTACTATTGCTACTATTGCTACAACAACTACTACTTCTACTTCTCCTATTGCTACTATTGCTACTACAACAACTGCTGCTATCGCTACTACTACTACTGCTCCTACTTCTCCTGCTGCTACTACTTCTACTTCTACTACAATTATTACGGCTACACATACTACTAATACAGATACTAGTCTAGCTACTGCTGTTAATACTCCTACTTTGATTACTATTACTACTACTATTGCTACTCCAGCAACAACTTCTACTACTACTACTACTGCAACTACTACTACAACTACTACTTCTACTACTGCTATTAGTACTACTATGGCTACTACTATGGCTAATGTTACCACTACTACTTCTCCTACTTCTACCACTACTACTACTACTTTTGCTACTACTACTACTCCTACTGCTACACTACTACTATCCAACGATTGCCGCTCCTCCTCCTCCTCCACCTCCTACTACTACTATAATTTCTTCTACTCGTGCAAGTACAACTACTACTGCTACTACTTCTTCTACTACTAGTACTTTCCCTCCTAATGTTACTACAGCTACTATTTCTACTACTACTATTGCTGCAACTAGTAACGCAACTGTTGATACTACTACTACTTCTGCTCCTATTGCTACTACTACAACAACAACTACTATGACAGCTACTACTACTTCGACTACTCCTACTGCTACTACTACTTCAACTACTAGTAGTAGTATTGCAATGACGGCTACTGCTGCCACTACGGCTACTATGGCCAGTACTGCCACCACTACTACTATAACTACTGCTGCTACTATTACTACTCCTACTACTACTTCTTCTTCTACTACTACCACTACTACTGCAACTACCACTACCAGTAGTATTACTACAACTAATACTACAACTATTGTTGCTGCTACAAATACCACTGTTGCTGCTACTACTAATATGACTGCTACTACTAGAACTATAACTCCTACTACCACTACTACTACTACTACTACCACGACTACTACTATGACTCCTACGACTACTACTACTACTACTATCACTACTTTTACTACAGCTGCTACTACTACTACTACTGCAACTACTACCAGTGCAACTACTACCACTACTATTGCTACTGCGACTACAACTATTACTATTGCTGCTACTGTTGCTACTACCACCACCACTGCTACTACTACTACTACAACTACTACTACTATAGTTACTACTACTATTACTTCTACTACCACTACTACTACTTCGACTACTACTACCTCAACAACAACAACAACAACAACTACTACTACTACTACTTCTATTATTGCTACTACTACTACTACTACCAATACTACACCTACTACTACTCCTATTGCTAATACTACTACTGCTACTAGTACTACTCCTACAACTTCTACTATTACTACTACAACTACTACTACTGCTTCGACTACTACGACTACTACTACTACTATAGCCACTTCTGCTACTGCTACTAGTGTTTCTACTACTACTACTTTTGCTACTGCTACTACTGCTACTGCTAATACTACTACTATCAACAGTGTTGCAACTGTTGCAACTACGATGACTAGTACTTCTACTACTGCTACAACTACCACTACTGCTATGACTACTACTACTCAAAAGACTACTACAACTACTACTAATACTACTGTTGTAACTACTGCTACTATAACCACTATGGCTACTGCAGTTGTTGCTGTTGGTACAACTACTGCTACTACAACAACTTCTCAAACCATTACTACTGCTACTACAGTTACTACTACTAATACTACAACAACTACCACTACTTGTACTACAAATACTATTACACTATTACTGCTACAAAAACTACCGCTATTATTGCGACTGCTACAGCAAAGACTACTACTATTACTACTGCTATTGAAGCTACTGCTACTGCTACTACTATTCCTACAACTTCTCCAACAACTACTACTACTTCTACTCCTAACACTCTTATTATTGCTACTACAACAACTACTACTACTAATACTATTACTAATACTCCTACTATAGCTATTTTTACCTCTACCACTGCTACAATTACTGCAACTACTACTAATACTACTGGTGCAACTACTACTACTAATGCTACTATTGCTACTACTTGAACTACTATCACTACTACTACTACTACCACTACTACTACTACTGCTGCTGCTGCTGCTACTTCTACTACTGCTACTATTGCTATGGCTAATACTACTACTACTACTACTACTACTACCACAACTACTACCACTACAATGACTACTATTACTACTTCTGCTACAAATGGTACTACTTCTACAACTGCTTCTAAAGCAACGACTACTGCAACTAATGCTACAATTGCTCCTGCTACTACTTCTACTGCTATTGTTGTTTTTGCCACAACTACTACAATGACAGCTACTATTGCCGCTACTACAATTGCAACTATTGCTACTACAACGGCTAATACTACTACCACTAGTGCTACTACTACTTCTACTACTGTTATTGCTATTACTAATACTACTACAACTACGGCTACGACTACTGCTAGTATAACGACTTTTCCTTCTACTGTTACGACTCCTACTATAACCACTTTTACATGGCTAATACTACTGCAACTACTACAACTAGTGCTACTATTAGTAGTAGTAGAAGTACTACTACTGCTACTAATACGACTAAGCAGCACTAGTACTTCTACTATTATACTGTGACTACAACTACTACTAGTACTGCTACTACAACTACGACTACTACTACTACTACAACTGCTACTACGACTATGACTGTTACTACTACTATTACTACTACCACGGCTACTGCTGCTGCTACAACTGCAACGATCACTAATACTGCTACAACTATTACTACTCCTACTACAACCGCAACTACTTCTACTATAGCTGCTACAACAACGACTACTACTACTACTAAAATGGCAACTACTGCTGCTGATGCTGTTGCAACTGCCACTTATACTGCTACTCTAACGGTACTAATACAACAACAACTACTACTACTACTTCTGTTATACTACCACTAGTACCAATACTAATACTACTACTTCTACTACTACTAATACAATAACTACTACTTCTGCTAATACAACTGCTACTACCAGCACTACTACTACTACTACTACTACTGACACTACTGCTTCTGCTACCACTACTACGCATACTACTATTGCTTCCGCAGCTACTACTACTGTTGCTGCTACTACTATAGGTACTACTACTACTACCGCTAGTATTACTGCTACTGCTGTTGTTGTTACTACCAATACTACTACTAGCAGTACTACTGCAACTATTGTGGCTGCTACTACTACTACTACTCCTGCTGCTGCTGCTGCCCCTTGTCCTACTACTATTGCTATGACTACTGCTAGTATTATTACTACTAGTACTAGTGATGCTATTGCTCCTAAAACTACTGCTCCTACTACAACTACAACTACTACTACTATTGCAAGTAATGCAGCTACTATTTCTACAACTAGCAATACTAGTATGAGTACCACTACAATTGCTACTACAAATCTCACAACTACTAAAACTACTACTTGTACAACTAGTACTACTACTAATTCTACTACTTGTACGACAACTGCTATTGCTACGACTATTACTACTTCTACTGCTACAATTGCTACTACTGCTACAGCTACTTCTACTACTAGTACTGCTGCTACTGCTACAACTACAGCTACTACCACTGCTACTTCTAGTACTACTGCTGCTGCTACTACTCCTATTATTATAATTACTACTGCCACTACTACACCTACTACTACTACTACTACTACTAATACTATTACTACAACTAGTACTACTCCTCGTACTACTAGTACTAGTACTACTCCTCGTACTACTAGTACTAGTACTACTACTGCTATAACAACAACTACTACTTTCACTCATGCTGCTTCTACTATTGATGCTAGTACTACTAGTACTACTACTTCTACTGCTACTACTGTTGTTGCTACTAATTCTACTACTCCTACTCCTACTACTACTAATACTACTACTACAACTACTAGTACTTCTACGAGCACTCCTACTCCTTCTTCAACAACAACCACTGCTACTACTACCACTCCTTATGCTACTACTACTACTGCTACAACTGTTACTACTACCACTACTACTCCATCTGCTGCTACTACCACTATGACTACTACTGCTGTTACTACTACTGCTACAACTGTTACTGCTACCACTACTACTCCATCTGCTGCTACTACCACTATGACTACTACTGCTGTTACTACTACAGCTACTTCAATAACCACTATTCCT
Source organism: Trichopus zeylanicus subsp. travancoricus (assembly GCA_005019695.1). Lineage (NCBI taxonomy): Eukaryota > Viridiplantae > Streptophyta > Magnoliopsida > Dioscoreales > Dioscoreaceae > Trichopus > Trichopus zeylanicus. Next base: position 5,595 of record RXID01015268.1, on the reverse strand, counting down.
ACTACAGCTTCTACTTGTACTACTGCTGCATATGTTGCAATGGCGACAACTAATACTACTTCTACTACGACTACTACTTCTGCTACTACTGCCACTACTGCTAGTACTGCTACCACTCAACCTACAGCAACCACTACTAATTCTGCTTCGACTACTGCTACTACTTCCACTACTACCGATGTTGTAGTTACCACTACTTTCTCTCCAGCTACTACCATTTTCACTATTACTGCAAATACTATTACTGCCACCACTACTACTACTAGTATTGTTGCACTACTAAAATGCTGCTAGTGTTAGTACTACTACTACTACTACCATAATTCTCTACTGCCACTCCTAGTACAACTACTACTGGAACTACTACTACTAGTACTACTGCGAATAATAATATTACTACTACTGCTGCTACCACTTCGTCTACTACTGCTACTTCTCCTACTACAAATACTACTGCTAGTGCTGTTGCGGCTACTAGTACTACTACTGCTATCACTACTGCTACTACTACTGTTGCTACTGCTACTTGTACTACTACTACTACGATTGCTGCTGATGCTGCTATTGCGGCTATTGATGCTACTACTACAACTATTAGTACCGCTACTACTACTGCTAGTGTTTTTGCTATTGCTACTATGACTACTACTACTGCTTCTTCTCCGGCTACAACTAATATACTCCACTCCAACTCCTTCCCATACAACAACTACTATTACTCCTATTGCTATTACTACAACTCCTCCTCCTCCTCCTCCTCCTCCTCCTCCTACTACTACTACTGCTGCTGCTACTACTACTACTACTACTACTTCTACTTCTGCTTCTACTACTACTACTATTACTTCTTCCAGTGCTACTACTATACCTAATACTACTACGGCTACAACAGCTACTATAGCCTCAATTGCTACTACTGCAACTGCTGCACCCATGACCAATACTGCTACTATTGCTGTGGTTGTTGCTGCTACTACTGCTACTATTGCTACTTCTACTGCTACTACTACGACTCTAACCATTGCAGCTACCACTAATACTGCTTCGACCACTACAACTATTGTTGATGCAGCTACTACCACCTTTTCTCCTACTACTACCACTTCAACTATTGTGACAAATACTATTACTACTATTGCTACAACAGCTACTACTACTACTACTACTATTACCACTATTGCAACTACAACTGCTACTACTATTACTTCTGCTACTGCTATCACTACGGCTGCTAATACTTCAGGTACTTCAGCAACTTCTTACTACAGCTACTACTGCTACTACTCTTGTTGATACCACAACTACGACTACTATTACTACTACTACTACTTCTACACCTACCCCTCCTCCTCCTCCTCCTACTACTACTACTCCAGTAGCTGCTACTATTACTGGTACAACTGCTACTACTACTACTATTACTACAACAATCACTGCTATTGCTCTCACTAATGCCACTATTGCTAATACAACCACTACTACTGTTGTACCACTACTGCTATTTCTATTCCGCTACCAATACTACTACTGCTACAATTGCTACTACTACTGCTATTACTATTGCTACTACAACTACTACTGCCACTACTACCACTATTGCTACTTCTACAACAACAACAACTACTACTACTACTTTAGCTACAGCTACCACTACTGCTACTCAAACTACTACTTCTCCTACTACTATTGCAACTACTACTATTGCGGCTACTACCACTACTACTACTTTTGCCCCTACTACTACCACTACTGCTACTACTACTCCTACCATTAAGGGTAATACTACTTCTACAACTACTATTGATACTACTACTACTACTAATCCTAATACTACAATAACAACTACTACAGCTGCTAATACTACTACTTCTGCTACTACTACTACTACTGCTGCTGCTACTGCTAGTTCTGCTACTACTGCTGCTGCTGCTTCTACTGCTGTTACTGCTACTGCTACTGCCGCTACTACCACTACTAACCACCACTACTACTACTACTACTACTACTACTACTACTATTACTTTGACTACTACTACTTCTGCGACAACTAATGTTACTATTACTACTACAACAGCTTGAATGACCACTGCTACCGCTACTATAACTGCCACTACTACTACTACTACTACAACAACAACAATTGATGCTACGACTGGTATTACTACTGCTAGAACTATGACTATTGTAACTACTACTACTACTATTACTGCCATTACTGCAACTACTATTGATACTATAGCTACTGTTACTACTGTGACTATGACTGCTACTACTGCTGCTACTTCTCCTACTACTACTACTACTGCTAGTTCTACTACTAGTACTGCTACCGTTACTACTTCTCCAACTACTACTACGACTACTACTGCTACTTTTGCTATAACTAGTAGTACTTCTACTTCTCCTACATCTACTATTGCTACAACAACTATTGCTGCTGCTGCTACTACTACTACTGCTCCTACTTCTCCTACTACTATTGCTCCTACTTCTCCTGCTACTATTGCTGCTTCTACTGTTGCTTCTGCTACAACTATTACGGCTACTACTACTGCTAATACGGATACAACTACTACAGTTCCTACTACTACTAATATTATTATTGCTACTACTATTGCTATGACTACAACTATTGCTACTACTGCTTCTACTACTCCCCCTCCTCCTCCTCCTCCCCTCCTCCTCCTCCTCCTACTACTACTACTACTGTGACTACTACTGTAACTACTTCTTCTACTGCTACTCCCACAACTGTAGCTACAAGAACTGCGACGACTACTATTACTTCTACTATTGCTAAACTACTTCTAGTATTACTATGCTACTACTACGGCTAATGTTTCTACTACAATTTTATCTTACTTCTACCACTACCGCTACTACTTCCGCTTCTACTAGTGCTCCTACTGCTACACTAGTACTCTGAAACAATTGCCGCTACGACTACTACTACTACAATTTCTTCTGTCCCTGCTACTACAACTATTACTGCTACTACTACTACTGCTACTACTAGTTCTTCTACTACTAGTACTTTTCCTCTTACTGTTACTACCACTACTATTTCTGCTGCTAGTACTATTGCTACAACTACTAATGCAACCGTTGATACTGCTACTACTTCTACTCCAGTTACTACTACTACGACAACTGCTACTACAAATATTGCTATGACTGCTACTGCTGCCACTGCGGCTACTATGGCTAGAACTTCTACCACTACTACAATGACTACTACTACTACTCCTCCTACTTCTTCTTCTGCTACTACTACTACTACTAAAACAACTTCTACTATCACTACTACTTCTATAACTCTTACTACTACTACTGTTGTTGCTATAGATACCACTGTTGCTACTACTACTAATACGACTACTACTGCTACTACTACTACTACGACTACTATAACAACAACAACAACTACCACTACTACTGCGGCTATTGCTGCTATAGCTGCTACTACGACTACTATTACTACTACTAGTACTACAACTACTACCACTACTAGTCCTACAAATACTATTATACTATAACTGCTAATGCTACTACTACTACTACTACCGCTACTACTGCGACTGCTACAACTACTGCTACTACGATTACTATACCTATTAATGCTGCTGCTGCTACTTCTACTTCAACTCCTAAAACATATCACAAATACTACAACTATTACTACTACTAATACTCCTACTACAACTATTTTAGCTCTACCACTACTACTACTACCACAACTACTAATAATATTATTGCTATTACCACTACAGCTACTACTGCTATAACTACAACTACTACTATTGCTATTGCTACTGCTACTGCTACTACTACTACTACTACTACTACGACTACTACAGCAACCACTTCAACTACTATTACTCCTTCTGCCACAACTGCTACTACTACTACTACTACTACTACTACTACTACTTCTTCTAATGCTCCAACTACAACAACAACTACAACTAGTACTAGTGCTACTACTACTACTACTACTACTACTACTATTACAACGACTACGTCTACTACTACTACAACTTTCTATAGTTACTCCTACTAGTAGTTGGACTACTACTACTACTTCTACTCATAACACTCTTACTACAACTAATGCTACTACTACTATAAGTACTACTACTACCATTTCTACTATAGCTATTGCTAATTCTGCAACAATTGCTATTGCTACTACTGCTACTGCTAGAACTTCTTCAGCTACCACTACTACTGCTGCTACTGCTACAGCTACGACTGTTGCTACTACTACTACTACTATTACTACTACTGTAACACTTGCTTCTACTAGTACTGCAACAACTACTACTCCAACTATAACTGCCACCACCATGACTACTACTACTATCACTAATACGGCTACTACTACTACCGCTACTTCTTCAACTGCTACTACTACAACCACAACTACTACACCTACTACTACTACTATTGCTAATACTTCTACTTCTCCAAGTACTACTGCTACAACTTCTACTAGGACTACTATAGCTACTATTACTGCTACGACTACTACTACTACTGCTGCTGCCACAACTTCTACTACTGCTGCTGCTACTACAACTACCAATACTACTGCTACAACTAACACTACTACTACCACTAGTGCAGCTATAACTCCTATTACGGTGACTACTACTTCTACTGCTGCTACAACTACCACTACTGTTGCGACTACTACTACTACTGCTACTACTACAACTATTACTAATACTACAGCTACAATTACAGCGACTAATACTAGTACTACTACTATGACCACTACGGTTGCTGTTGCTGTTGCTATTGCTATGACTACTACTACTACTACTACTACTCAAACTACTACTGCAACTGCTACTATTACTACTACTATTACTACAAATACTACTAATATTCTAATTGATGCTGGTGCTACTACTACTACTATTCGTACTACTTCTCCAACTGTTACTACTTCTACTTCTACAAATAACACTCTTACTACTACAATTGCTACTAATCCTCATACGACAACTATTTCACCTCTATCACTGCTACTACTACCGCAACCACTACTAATACAGTTGCTATTGCTACTACAACAACTACTACAACTACTACAACTACTACTCCTACTACTGTTGCTACTACTACTACTGCTCCTACTACAACAACCACAACTAGTACTGCTATTTCTACCTCGACCACCATGGAAAATGCTTTTACTACTGCTATTTCTACCTCGACCACAATGGCAAATGCTACTACTGCAATTGCTACTGCTACTTCTGCCACTACTGCTACTAGTGCTACTCCTACTACTACTTCTAATACTCCAACTACACCAAGAACAACAACTATTATTACTGCTACATCTACGACTACTATTACTACTACTAATTCTACTGCTGCTGCTACTATTGCTATGAGTACTACTACTACTTCTTCTTCTACAACTATTACTACTACTACTTCTACTCCCACTATGACTACTATTACTAATACAATGACAATTACTACTACTACTACTACTACCCTGATGATAACAACAACAACAACAACTACTACTACTACTACTACACCTACTGCGAGTACTACTGCTACTATTACTACAACTAC
>RXID01015267.1:0-48513 GCA_005019695.1 Trichopus zeylanicus subsp. travancoricus | reverse complement strand
TATATACTAGAAGACAAAAACTTAGAAAATTTAAAACAAGAATAAGAAGAAAAGAGGAAAGGATAATAAAAACAAAAGTATAAAATAAAAGACAATGAAATATTAAATAAAAAATTTTAAAAGAGAAAATAAAATATAAGATATAAACAAAAATATAAAATAAAAATTACTAGAAAAAGAAGAGCAGAATATAAAATTAAATATAGAAAAAAAAATTTAGATGATAAATATATAAAATAAATAGTTAGCAATAAATCAGAAACTTGAGTAGAGAATAAAAAAATATAAAACATAAAAAATACAGAAGAAAATGAAGAAGAACAAGAAGAACAATAAGAAAAATATAAAATAGACAAATAAAAAATTAAGAGAAGTTACGAAACAAAAAGTTAATCATAAAACAAAATTAAGAAAGAAGAAGCCACAATTAATAGAAGAGAAAGAACATATAAAATGAGTGGATATAAAATCCTGTTGATAGGATTTTAACCTCAATCCTATTAGGTTTTAAACTATTGGATTTATCTAGAAATTAGTATAAATGATAATTAAAAAATCGGTCTATTATAGTAACATAAAAATTAGTAAAAGTCTGGTTCAGTTTAGTTTAGGGTTTAGGATTTATTTTAGGGTTTAGGATTTAAGGCTTATGGTTTAGAGTTTAGGATTTAGGGTTTAGGGTTTAGGATTTATGTTTCAGGGTTTAGGGTTTAGGGTTTGTGTTTTTGAATTGGGCCAAACTGAATTGCTAGTAAATTTTGTTACACCATTACATACCATTTTTACTAATCCCTAAATAAAGATAATAATTTAAAACCTGATAGCATTAAGATTAAAATCCTATCGATAGGATTTTATATCCACTCAATATAAAATAGATTTTAAGGGAACAAAAGGAGTATACAACAAAAAGCATACAATAGAAAACTAGGATAAAAATATATAAAAAATAAAACTAAATATAAACTAGAAGACAACAACTTAGAAAATTTTGGACAAAATTGAGAAGAAAAAATAAAAGATAAAATAAAAGATTAAGAAGATAAAGAATATAATTTTAAAATAGAAGACATAAAGAAAAATATAAAAGAAAATTTAATAGGAAAGAAAGAGCAAAATAGAAAATAGAAAATTGAGACCAAAAATATATAAAATGTAGAATTAACTACAAACCAGAAATAGAGAAAAAAATGAGAGATATAAAAATTAAAAAATATAGAAAAAAGAAGAATATAAAATAAACAAATAGAAAATTAAGAGAAGGGATGAAACAAAAAGTTAATCATAAAATAGAAATATGAAAAAAAAGAAACCATAAAATTATATATTTGAGAGAAAATTAAAAAGAATTTAAAGATATAAAATAGAAAAATAAAAGAATTAAGAGAGGAGGAACAAGATGTAAAATAGATAAGTAAATAAAAAATTTATATATGATTAATCATAAAATACATAACAAAAAATTATGTACAAAAGGTAAACTTAAGAAGTAGAGGAAGAGAAAAATTAAGAATTAGAATTTGAACATATAAAATAAAAAAAATAAAAATTAAGAGAAGAAGAACAAGATATAGAGTAGAAAAATAAATAAAAAATATAAAACAAAAAATATGGTACAAAATAAACCTAAATATAAAAGACTAGAAGAATATAAAGAAAAGTAAGATATAAGACAGAAAAATAAAAAGTATCAAAAAATAGAAAAGATGAAAACTAAAAAGTAATATAAAAAAGAAACTAAAACACAAAATCGCTAATCAAAAAGAAAATTAACGAGAATTTAAAGATATAAAACATCAAAAAGAAAAATTAGAGGAACAAGATGTAAGATAGAAAAGTAAATATGAGTTATTGTGACTTAAGATAATTTTGGATGATCTAAAGAATTAAAAGAGGAGCTGTGAGGTTGCATTGTGACAACAAGTCAATTGTAAGGATTGCTCAAAATCCATTTCAACATGACAGGACATAGCATACTGTGGTGGATTGACATTTCATTAAAGAGAAGTTAGATAATGGTCTTATCACTATTCCACATATGTCTTCCAAGAATCAACAAGTTGATATATTAAGCTCCTCCAAGCATCACATAAACCAGAATGAGTGTACCAATAGTATGTAGTGATAAAACTAAATAAACATAAAATTTCTAGGGTTTTAGGATTGAATACAGACCAAAAGATAATAGATTTAAGCTTGCAAAATGATCAGAACAACATACCTTGAACTTTTAGATTCCTCTACTTCTTCTAAAGAAATAGGACAAACCTTGGTGCAAATTAAGTCCTTCCACTTTAGGTGAGCGATCGACATCTTCATGATCTCCTTGTCCTCCATTTTTGCAAACCAAAGCCTCACTAAGAAGAATTAGAAACTTAATTAGCAATTGGTTTTTTAGTTATTTGCATAATTTTCTGAAAAAGAACTCAAAAAATATTGGTAATACTATGCATTGAAACCTTGATAAGAATCTCACACCATCTATTGCTGTTAGTGTCATGTAATTAAAAGTTCATGTGATCAGGAAAGAGAGACTTTCAGATATAGTGATGTCCCTATTAAGATCCTCATATGCAATGACACAACACAACAACAAAGTAGATGAATACAAATGCCTGTAAGCAATAGAAATGTTATCCAAAAATAACCCGAGGCCTCTTGGACCCCAATTAGCTTTAGTAAACAGATGAGATAGCCTGAAAATTCTAGCTAACAGAAAACCCCAATTGATAGCTACTGATAACTAAATCAAGACTGCATCCTTTAACAATAATCTTATGATAATAACCTCTAGACTCAGAAAAGACAACAAAACAGAAAATCCTAACCTTTATTTATTGAAAACTAAAGCAAGAATGCAACCTTTGCCAATAATCTCGTGGTATCAAATAGTGTTTACACACGAAAAACACTGAAATCAAAAGCACAAAAAAGCAGAATGATCATAGAATCAAAATAATTATTAAAAGAACAAAAAAAAAAGATGATAGGAAACAATCAATTCAAACTCCCATAAAGTTTAGAAATGTGTACCTTAGAATGCCTCCAATAGCTACGAGAACTCCAATAGCATGCAATGACAAGGCAATAACAACCATCAAAAACCCTACGACTTCGTATTTGAAACCCTAACACATCATATCTAAGAAAATAATCAATTTAAATCCACATAATGATAAGAACAATGTACCTGAATCCTTAGAGCTCTAAATTCCTCCAATCACATGAAGCCACAAAACAAACCCAAAAAAAAATACTCATCGCATACAATGAGAATACAAGAATACAAAAATCAATTTGAATAACCTATAATCAACTATTGTGGTATCAAATTCAAATAGAAACCTGAACTCAAAAACTCTAGAAAAAGAAACAATCAAAAGTTGTTAAGAGACAATCAGTTCAGACTCCCAAAAATATTAGAATGTGTACCTCAATACCACCTCCATTGCTCCACGAACTCCAATTGCATGTAATGACAAGACAAAACCAATCATCTAAAACCTAAAATGACTGTCTATGGCTTCAGTTTTGAAACAATAACTCAACAGCCTAAGAAAAATTAATTTAATCCAAGATAAAGAAAATGGCAGCATACCGTAGTCCTTGGAGCTCCAAAATCCTCCAATCACTTGAAGCCACAAAACAAGTCCAAAAAAGAAATACACAATGCATATAATGATAGTACAATAATGCATAAATCAATCTAAAACCCAGAATGGGCTGATATCTTCTAAGATTCAAACAGAAACCCCAAACTCATAAACACTAAGAAAGCAATCAAAAGATGTTAACAAACAATTAGTTAAGACCCCCAAATTGATCAGAATAATGTACCTTAGAATGCCTCCTCGATCGCTCCATGAACTCCAATCACATCCAATGAGAAGACAAAACCAATTATCTAAAATCTAAAATGGCCATTTATGATTTCAGTTTTTTGTTGAATTGCACAAAACCTGCAATTTCAGTATTTGTAAAAAAAACAACTAAAGATATATGGAAAACAACTAGAAGCCTAGAATCCTTTCTACTCCACATATATTTGATTTAATACCTCTGAGGACTATGAACAAAAATTGAATATTCTGTCACAGTATCAAAAGATTCTAGGCAACAAGGCAACCATACCTCTTTCCAATTTAGATATAAATGATGCAAACTTCAAATCCTAAAGTGTAATTTCCAAAATAAAAATCAAAGCGCAGAAACTTTGAGTTGATAAACAAAAACAGAAAACCAGCAAAAAGAAAGAAAAGCAGTTTCTAACTCAAGAGACTAGCTAATAATACATAATAAGTTGTGAAATAGGTTTGCTGAAGGAGTTAGATACATTCTATCAGATAAAAAACATAAATTATTCACAGAGATGAAGCCAAATAATTATAGACACTAACACAACATAGAAGTCTTACCCGTCAAACAGAAATTCACATGAAGAAAAAATTATGTAGGAAAGTGAAAAATCTTCTCATCCAAGAAAAAATTTCATTACCGTTCCAATGAAATTGGTCAAGGTTTCTGACCATTCAAGAGTCACCAAAATAACTAGTTCTAAAGCCTCACATTACTGTCACGTATCCATCAATGAAATTCAAATTTTGGAATACCTAAAACCAACCAAAAAAAATTAAATCATAAAGGCTTAGTAAAGTTCTAACAAAAATAATGCACCCACACACTATGGCTAGCAAAAAAATGCTACCCAGTATCCTATGTGAATTATCAATAGTATAAAAATCTCCAAAGTCACCCTAATCCAAATAATGTGAAGGCAGGTTCGACAACTTTTTGCCAACCTTTATAACCCTTATAAGCATTCTTTACTTGATTTTCATCTGCATATCATACCACAACCATAGTCAAAGTTCCAACCAAAATAATGCACCCACACGGTATGGCTAGCAAAAAAAAAAACTACCCAGTATCCAAGTGTGAATTATCATTAGTATAAAAATCTCCAAAGTGACCCTACTCTAGCATATGTGAAGGCAGGTCCCACAACTTTTTTGCCACCCCTTATAAGCATTCTTTATCTGATTTTCAGCTGCATACAATACCACAACATGCATCAAACACATAAGGGTAGATCCAAGACATAATCAACACAATCAAAAAATCAATGTGCTAAAAAATGTTAATGACCAAAACATCTGTTTTTAGTCCAATGAAGTGTACATTTAGGATTTGAACCTTAACAAAACCTAAATGAATCTAAGAGTGATGTACAACTTCACCATAGAAAAGAAATATTCAATCAAACTCAACTAGATCAAATCTCGATGGAATCAAACTCAACAGATAAGAATGGAAGAGCAGAGGACACACAAATAAAGTTCAGAACAGTGTACCTGAGAGTTCTTCCAATGACTTCAAGCCCCAAAACGAAACCCGAAGGACAACAAGTGCATGCATAGACAAGACAATGTTTAGAATAGAGCATCTTAGAACTTGTCCAGTGACTCCAAGGTCTAGCACAACCAACAAAATACCAAGTGCATACATTTGGCTAAAGAGCACAATGTCCGAAAGCAGGCCAGCATAACCTCAAAATAACATGGTAATAACATGATAATGCCCCACCCTTTTATGGGATGAGGGCTTGAACACATTCCAAAGTAATAGATGCCTTGATTTTATGTGGAAGGCAACACCAAACTGAAACAAGGATGCCAATAGCATGCCATGACAACACAAAACCAATCATCTAAAACCTAAATGGCTGTCTAGGGCTTCAGATTTGAAATCCTAATCCATCTAGCCCAAAGAAAACAACTAAGTAGTCAGATTTAAACCCATATAGATCATAACAGTGTACTTTGATATCCAAATTTCTTCAATCACTCCAAGCTGTCGCACATGCCCAAACAAGAACAACAATCACATGCGGTTTAGCAAGAAAAAATCAATCTGAAAACCTGAAATTTGTCATCAGGCAATGGAATGAACAAACAACTAGACTAAGACCATGAGAATCAAATAGGATTGTAAAGATACCTTTATCTGAATTTGGCATAGCTTGGCAATGGACCGATAACAACCAAATTGAACAAAGATCAACACAGTGTACCTAATAGCTCCAAATTCTTACGATCACTCCAACCCAAAGATGAACCCCATTTAGAAGCCCAATCACAAGCAATGGAATGAAGAAATTGACCCAAAACCTAAAATTTGCTATTTGGGGTTTTGGATCAAATTAAAAGCTAAAGATAGGCTCCAAAAAAATAAAAATTATAAGAAACTATAACAAAGATAGGATCATCGCACCTTATTCCTTGAAGCTCCAATTTCCTCCAATTGCAAAGCCAAAACAGATACCCAAAAGGCAAATACTAGTGGCATACAAAGTACAAAAATTCTGAATTCAATGTAAAAACCTATAATTTGCTGTAACTGTCTTAAATTTGAACATAAACCCAAACACATAAACTCCAAGAAAACAATCAAAAGATGCCGCGAACCAATCAATTCATACCACAAAAAGATCAGAATAATGTGCCTCATAATGACTCCTCCAATTGCTCCAGGAACTCTAATAGCATGCAATGCCAAGATAAAACCAACAATCTAAAACCTAAAATGGTTGTCTATGGCTTTAGATGAGAAACCCTAATTAATCATCTCTAAGAAACCAACCAAAAAGTCAGATTTAAACCCATAAAGATCATAACAGCATACCTTGATCTCCATGTTTCTTCAATCACACCAAGCCATCACACCTGCCCAAGCAAGAACAACGATAGCATGCAGTATAGTAAGAAAAAATCGATCTGAAAACCTAAAATCTCTCATCAGGCAATGGAATGACTGAATAACCAGATAAGGACCATGAGAATCAAACAGGATAGTAAAGATACCTTTATCTAAATTTGGCATAGCTTGGCAATGGATCTGTAACAACCAAATTGAACAAAAAGTTAGCACAGTGTACCTGATAGCTCCAAAATCTTACGATCACTCCAATCTAGAGACAAACCCCATTCTAGAAGCCCAATCACAAGCATGGAATGAAGAAGTTGATCCAAAACCTAAATTCTATCTAAGATGAGTACTATACCTATAGGTGGAGCCAAAGTTCCAAGCACATCAAAGAAGAGAAAGTGATAAGAAGAAGAAGAAAAAGATATGGCAAAATAAAGCAACAAAACTGGAATATTACTCAACTTGGTTCTCATGCTTTCCATCTTCCAGCTTATCGTCACTACCATGGCTGGAAAGAGGGGCAACTCAGTTATGAAAGTGAGTGAATGTAAACAGGACTATAAATAGGACTTTGAATAAGATAGAAGTATTAGAAATTATTCTACATCATTTGAAAGAGTTAACCTGAAAAATGATGTTCTATTGTTCCTTGAAGCTTTCTTCAATAGTTATATCTGTGAAGGAGTCCAGTCCAAGCCCGAAATGATATACTGTTCGAAAAGGGCGACACATGCTTTAGGCTAACGCAATGGTTCACGCTGACAACAAACAAGTTCAGCGCCATTAATCCGAACCTCGACTGTTCGAAGCTCTTTTTTGGACAGTGGGTCTGTGTTGCCGGAAGAGCTTGAACAGAAGCTGCACACTATTTGCTATAAAACAATGAAGCAAGAGAAGAACGATTTGTACTACTATTTATGCTTTTAATTGGAAAATATGACTTTCGTAAATGGTAAACTGAGCCATGGTAATGGGAACAAAGCTTGGTCTAATTCAGGAAAAAAGAAAAAAATATAAGTTAATGAAGGAAAATAATTAGGTCAATTCAAAAAACAAAGTGAATCACAAAAATTATAAGGTATAACTCATAACTTCTAGATCTCTGGGTATTTGGTTTGGCACCAGTTCAGATGGAATTATGCTGCGCATTAGATAATACAAAGGTGAATTACCAATAATCTCAACAAAAGATAAACGTTTTAATAGAGACCCATTAATCCACAGCACATAGAAGGATTTTCAGCCTCAAATGATGCCAAGATCCACAGGCGGAATCTGTTCAGAGGTCAAAATCTATCCAAAGCTGCAATATCAAATTACTAGGCAGAGTATATTTAGGTTTTGAACCTCAATAGAATCTAATGTAAAAAACATATAAGACTTCACCAGTGAATAGGAATATTCCATCGATCACAAATTCCCGAAGTAGATCGAATCGTGATAGAGCAAAACAAAAATATATAAGAATGCACGAGCAGAGGATCGAGCATACATTTAATCAATCATGTATAGTTTTCTCCATGAGTCTCAATCGATTAGAGACCCTCTCCCAAGAGATGAATATCCAGCTCTCAATTTGCAGATGAACTAAATAGAAATCAACCAAACCATGAAACTTTTCACAAAAACCAAGCAATAAAACCATTTGCAAACATTACCCCATCCACAGTCCATCCAGAAAATTGCCATTGATAGCACAATGCAGAATCCAAGTGAACTTAGTGACACTGAATGAAAGAAACACGAGATTGAAAAGGCATAGATTGAAAGTAGAAACAATCAAAACATTCTGACACAGTTTTAAAAGATTATGGACAATAAAGAAATCGTAACTCTTTCCAATTTTGATATTTTATATTCCACACTTCAAAAAGAAAAATCGCAGTGCATGAACCTTGAGTTATTGACAAAGACAAATAGAAAACTAGTTAGCATGTACGAGGTTGGATGTTAGCAAAATGGCAGCAATCAACATATATCACATCAATACCCCTTCCAAGGAATAGATGAAGTCTGTTGCCACAACACAATGCTACCCTTATAAAGCATTACTTATTTAAATTTCAGCCGCATGTGATGCCAAGATACAAACCTCAACGCGTAAGGGCATATTCAAGACATGATCAACGCAATCAAGAAAATCAATGTGCTCAAAGATGTTAATGAACATAAATCTATTCAGAGTCCAAGGCAGTAGACATTTAGGATTTGGACCTTGACTGAATCTAAAGGAATAAGAAAATGATGTACAATGTCATCATATAAGAGAACTAGATCAAATCCTGATAGAATGAAACTCAACAGATAAGAATGCAAGGGTTAGAGAACTGAATACAACTATTAATCTATCATAGATCATTTTCCTCGAGTCTTTAGTGATTAGAGACCCGCTTTAAAGAGATGAATATCCAAGCATTCAATTTGCAGATGAAATGTATAAGCAATCAGCCAAACCACTAAATTCATCTAAGAACCAAGCAACAGAAAAAAAAACTCAATTTGTAAAGTTTGACACATCCAGCATTCAATTTGCAAATGAAATGTATAAGCAATTTAGACTATTGTCACTAACAACAAAATGCAAAATCCAAGCGAACCTTTTGAGACAGAATAAAAGAAAAAGAATTGGTAGAAGTTAAAAACCAGCAATCACATCTCCATTTGCAAACATTGCCCCATCCATACTCCATCCAGGCTATTGCCACTGACCACAAAATATAGAATCCAAGAAGTGAGCATAGTAAGGCACAATAAAAAGAACACCAGGTGAAAAGGCACATGTAGAAATTAAAAACTAGCAATCACAACTCCATTTGACAGCAAAATGGCAACAATCAACATATATCAGATCAATACCCCTTCCAAGGAATAGATGAAGTCTCTTGCCACAACACAATGCTACCCGTGTAAAGCATTACTTATTTGAACTTCAGCCGCATGTGATGCCAAGATACAAACCTCAACGCATAAGAGCAAATTCAAGACATGATCAACGCAATCAAGAAAATCAATGTGTTCAAAGATGTTAATGAACATAAATATGTTCAGAGTCCAAGGCAGTGGACATTTAGGAATTGGACCTTGACTAAACCTGAAGGAATAAGAAAATGATGTACAATGTCATCATATAAGAGAACTAGATCAAATCCTGATAGAATGAAACTCAACATATAAGAATGCAAGGGTTAGAAAACTGTATACAACTACTAATCTATCATAGATCATTTTCCTTGAGTCTTTAGTAATTAGAGATCTGCTTTAAAGAGATGAATATCCAAGAATTCAATATCCAGATGAAATATATAAGCAATCAGCCAAATCATTAAATTCATCTGAGAACAAGTAGCAGAAAAAAAAACTCAATTTGCAAAGTTTGACACATCCAGCATTCAATTTGCAGATGAAATGCATAAGCAATCTAGGCTATTGTCATTGACAACAAAATGTAGAATCCAAGCGAACCTATTGAGATAGAATAAAAGAAAAAGAATTGGTAGAGGTTAAAAACTAGCAATCATATCTCCATTTGCGAACATTGCCCCATCCACACTCCATCCAGGCTATTGCCACTGACCACAAAATGTAGAATCCAAGAAGTGAACATAGTAAGGCACAATAACAAGAACACCAGGCGAAAAGGCACACGTAGAAATTAAAAACTAGCAATCACAACTCCATTTGACAGTAAAATGGCAGCAATCGACATATATCACATCAAAATGATCCACTAAGATTCATCAAAATCCTCCAAGTAGGATCCTAGGCTCACTATTTATAGACCAAAATTAAGGTTGGAAACGGTTTAGGATTACATTTGCCTTGAGCTGATTATTGGGTTCAAATTGGGTTCGAAAGCAATTTCAAGCCAATCGTGGGTGATTGAGATCAATTTCAAGCCAACCTATGGCATATGTGAGCAATTCCAAGTGAATCGCGGGCATGTGGAAGCAATTTCAAGCCAAATAGATGTAGTCGAGTGTAGTTCAAGCCAGTTGGTGATCTTCGAAAGCAATTTCAAGCCATCCAAGGGTAATTGGAGGCAATTTCAAGCAATCTGAGGGAATTCAGAGCCAATTTCCTGCACTCGAGTAGCGTTCAGTAACAATTATAAGCCATCAATGGGTGTTTAGGAATAATTTCAAGCCAATCATAAATATAAGCTCTCGACTATAGTAAAACAACATTTTCCTATTCTTTCAAACAAATAATGAAAGAGTTAAACACCTTCCAAATATTGCTTCAATCTGTGGCACCTATAAAGGATAGTGCAAGCAAAAAATATCCAAGAAATGTCCTTTGACCATTGGCCAGTGCTGCAGGTGCAATCAGAAACAAATCCTTCAACAACACCTTAATGGAAGCCAAATAACATATTGAAGTAATGGTGAAAGACACTTAATTGCAGTAACAAAACCCATACAGCACATACCTTGCTGTTAGTATGAACCTCCATTCGCCAAGCACCATCAACCAATTTGTAAATTCAAGAAATATATATTCCAACAGAATTGAAGACACTAAGTTTATCTTCTCGATACTTCATAGGCAACCTTTCAAATATCTTGACAGGGAAGACAAACTTGTTATTGATAACTACAACAAAGAAAACATGGATAAAATAGCACAAATTCTTAAGGGTTAAGAATACTCATAGATGAAGACAAACTGAGTGTATTTGAATTGGTATTTTAGAGATAAGATATTTTGCACATGTGAAAAGAAAAACAGAATAGCTAAAAAAATGGTTGTCAAAGAAATTTGGATACAGAAATGTACCATGGAAAACCCAACAACCTATCAGGATGCTCAATAAGCATCACCTCAAGAAGAACTAAATATACTAGGTGATCCTTGTTTGAAAACTTTTGAACCTATAAACGAAGATCAGAGGAGCACAAAAAGATATTAGGATAAAATAAATTTAGTTGAAATAAGAGATAGAAAGGTAAAAAAAAATTGTAAAAACTGGTCACCCCACAAATAATCACCAACTCAAACAATTCAAAACATAATAATATAATAAGCAAGGTTTAATATTCAATAGTGAAACTCAAGTTGCATGTCCTATATGTGAGATGAATAACGTTATCGAGTGAAATAAATTGAGGGTGAGCAAGGACCACAAGTAGAACTCTCATCTAGCAATAAATATTGCTTGAACAAGCTTACTAGCCAACATTGACTGAACAACCCTATTTATGGAT
The DNA here is from genome assembly GCA_005019695.1 of Trichopus zeylanicus subsp. travancoricus. Taxonomy (NCBI): domain Eukaryota; kingdom Viridiplantae; phylum Streptophyta; class Magnoliopsida; order Dioscoreales; family Dioscoreaceae; genus Trichopus; species Trichopus zeylanicus. Next base: position 36,604 of record RXID01015267.1, on the reverse strand, counting down.
ATAAATAAAATCATGATGTCTACCTAATGGCAGTAGATCTAGGATGTTGACTTCTCTGGACCTTACCATTTCTGGTTGCAAAAAATTTTCTGGTGTGCTAACAGAGCATTTTCATCCTTCTTGCACAAAACTTTTATTTCAAAATAGAGCATCACACAAAAACCCATACTTATAGCTGGCATTTTCCTACTCCATGTCATTCAAAGTCAAGAACAAAGTTCACCCAGAGCAGCCACAACAATCTACTGACATTTCAAAATATTTTGGATAATCCATACTTATCATCATGCCCATATTACTCATTAAAAATAGGCACAAAAAGAAAAGAAAACAATTTCGTACTTATAATTGCCAATCTTAGCAGCCAAAATAATTTGTAGTCTTCGAAAACAACATGAAGAATCTGAGCAGCCAAGCAATCTACAGCAATTTTAGAACACCAAGAAGAATCCATACTTATCATGCTCAGATTGCTTAGAAAGGGACAAAAGGAAAAGAAAAGAAACTCACACCATCTTATCATTTGAAATCTCCAACCGATTCCACATCATTCAAAATCATGAACAGAGATCATGTCCTGCTACCCAAATGTAATCAGTGTGAACTTTCAAGAACTATCCCAATTGAGAAAAAAGAAGAGAGATAGAAATCTGAGAATTTGCAAGAAAGAGAAAGAAGCACACCTAATACCCCAGTGATCCAGACCAATTTCTTGAGTACACATTAAAGTGGATTGAAGAGGAGACCAAAAACTGGTAATTTAATAGCTCCGAATTCCTTCAATTGCTCCAATCTTAGTGGAAAAACTACACAAGACCAATGATCACACACAGTTAGGTTCTATGGCAATGGACCTACAAAACAAGCAATATCTTGAAAAAATAGAATTTGCAAAAAAGTGAAAGAAACCCATGCCTAATACCTGGTGATCCAGAGCAATTGCCTATTGGAGGATATCAGACAAGAGGTCCAAAAATTGGGCACTTTCAGAGCTCCAAATTCCTTCAATTTCTGCAACCTTTGAAGAAAACTTACAAAAGAACAAAATTCACTGACGGTTAGAAGACAATGTCATGCTTTATGGCAATGGATATAGAAAACAAGTAAAGTAATATCTTAAGAAAAACCAAAATAATGACAATCCCTAATGAACTTTCTAATAAATCCCAGACAAAAGACAATCTGAATCACAAAAATCAAACTTAAACCCACAAAAATGGTTTACCACTAAAGCTCCAAATTCTTTCGATCGCTCCAATCCCTATTCAAGAAAAAGACTACCAACCAAACACAACAACACAAATCAATTCAAAATCTAAAATCACCTCTTTCAGATTAAAATTGGAACAGAAATCCAAGCTCATTAGCTCAAGAAACAAATATGAAACCAATTTTCATAAGACAAAATCTAAGGATCCAGATCTCTCAAATGCCACTCTATAACCAAATCAACTCACTATTCTTGTATGGAAGAATCACAATGAATGAAAGCAATATCTTAACCTAAACAATGTGGTTAGAGAAACAAAAGTATAGAGACTAAAGTAAAACCCTACTTAAACTCCAATCAGTCCATAACAAGACAATTTGCCACAAAAAAAGCTGATTTCAGCAAAGCCACAAAAAGGTCAAACTAGTTACTCTAAGGGATCCAACTTCATCCAATGGCTCTGAACCCTAGCAACAAAACCATAAAAAGAACACCAATCATAACTTTTAAGAAGACAAAATCAAAAGAAATCAAGGAAAAAAAAATCAGAGATCGCGAAAGAACCCTTACCTTCATCCGCACATATGTTATGATGCAATGGACCTCCAAAGAAACAAACCAATGCCATGATCTTTGGAGGAGAGAAATGAAAATGTATATAATCATTTTGACAGTTAAAGTAGTAGGGCAGTGAAATTGATAGAGTTGCTTTTTTTAATTTGTAAAAATAAGAATTATACAAGCAAATGTCACTGTGTAATTGTGTCCATTGTTTTTTGGCTCACGAAGAATAGTTATAACTCTCACTCTTCTTGTGAAGAACATCATGTGCAAGTATGTGTAGACTTTATTTAATGAAGAAACCTCCAAATCATCTTAGGAGCAAAATACTGAAGTTTAATTCTTTCAGCACATGAACTAAATTCTCAATATACAAAAACTTGTTGAATACTGATAACCCAACTAGTTCATCGCTGACTTGAAAATACAAATAACACTTGAAGAAATTTGTTGGCATCTTTACATAGATAAAAAATGGAAAATACTTCACATGGACAGTAAATACTGATTCTACAACATTATTTGGATATATGTTAAACCACTAACAGCATCCAAGCATGGAAGTAATGACACTTCACAATTTTTAGAAACATGACTTACAGAGAACCATAGATTGAGGTTTCTATAAAAGGCAAGATTCTATTCTTGATTACTTGAGAATCCATAATGGACTTGAAAAATGCAAAAGAAACATAATGCGAATATACATGAAATGTTTGAAATTAGGTGGCAATCGCTAAGTGAAACAGTTGTACAAAAGTAAGTGAAAGAGTTGTATAATAGAAGACCTAGATGCTAAACTCACCCGAACTTCTTGTTTGAAATCCCTACCTAAACTCTCAGGATTTAACCTGCGCATATATTAGCCATTGTTACATAAAACTGAGACAAGTATTGAAATAATCATCCCTATAGGTGCCAAAGTTCTTTTCAGAAATTGGAAAGGCTAGTGTTTCAAAATTAAGTGCCTTATGGTCAAAAAATATACTGACTATAAACATGAGAAACATTGGCCTCGTATATCCATCGTGTAGTACTAGGTTGGTCAAACACCAACTCACTAAGGTTTGTATATTACTAGTTGCGAGCATGTTTCAGTGGATATATGTATATATTTCTGATCTAATTCTTATGCAAAACTCCAACTTTCGGCCTGTAAAAATCATGTTAATTTGTTCTACATGGCATATGCTATTGAGTTAGACAGTTACTAACTGAAATACTTATTGCAGTTAAGTTAATAGAAATATATCTTCTCTAAGCTGAAGCTCGACTTTAGAACAATAAGTTTCTCTTATCAATATTTTCATACCATCTTTAATTTGTTCTAGGCTGTAGTGCTTCGTTAACATCTACATGCAGCAAGGAATGATAAATGCCTCTCACACCTTGACTTATGTGTTTTAAGCGAAGATAGCGAATGAAATAAATGGATAGTAGTAATTAGGTATAATTCAAATACATAACAAAGAATTACCAAGCAAGCAGGGACAACATTAAATCAGTTAGCAAATCCTTCCATTTGGCCTGCTCAAATCGAATAGCTGTTGAAGAATATAGGCTCGGATCAGGGACCATTAGGCTTAGAATATAGTTGCAGCAAGTACCCTTGTATACTAGCAGTCACATTTTAGTATCATCACAACCCAGTAAAACATATCCAAAAAAAGAGCATGGAATAAAGTCATGAGTTAAGCCCACTAGGAGTCTAATTAGGGTTTCAAGGCTGCTGAAGTAGCATATCAAATACAGAGCAATTCTAGGATTTGTAAGGAACTGAATTACTTCGTAGAAAAGTAGAGAAGCAAGCTCTTTCACCATTCAAGTGAAACTCTAGCTGTCAAATAAGATTTACGAAAATGGTAGTTAAATACATTATACTGTATTCATGTTTACATACAAGATGTCTGGCACATCACATGACGACATTCTTTAGTTGCTAATATTACATGAAGAATGCTTGTGATAGTTACTTATATCTCATATTGTATCTATTCATAATGCACCAAATTTGTTTCCTTGTTCTGAGCCTGCTTGTTTTCATACATATATGTGGTGTTTTTGTTTTAAATCACAAATTTCTACTGTAACAATTGATTACACATGATATATATTAGAATAAAATTGAAATACTAGTGAAATTTAGAATAAGTAGCTGGGTTATGCCTATTATATTCTGTTTATATAATGGTCTTGGTTTTTTAAATTATGTAAACTTAAAAGAAAAGGCAAAGAGTAGTAGCGAGCTCATAAATAGGAACACATAGTCACTTTGGTTATATATGGTCCATCTAGTCTATTTTGACACATGCTTAATTTCTTGATATGGCATGTTAATTTCAATCATGAGGAGTTGATGTTTAAATCTTTAGAGTAATTTGGAGTTTCTACACATGAAATGATCAGCTTAACTTTCAGACACACCTCTCGTATTTGAGAGGTCTTGAGTTTAAAACCTTGATACACTTTATTTGTTGTACGTTTTGACCTCAGTGGGGTCTGTGGAAATATGCCAACATGCTGCAAGCAATGGGGTTAGATTTATTTTATTATGTAAACCATTTGAACTTTATTATTCTCAAAAATAAAGAAAAATTGGGGTTCCTATGCATCAATGATATAGTATAAACATGTATAACACAAATGTGAGATTCATTTGTTTATTGGTTTTTAAATGTGGATCTCAATACTTGAGTGGATAAATATACTTTTATTTGCAAAATAGAAGGTGGCATTTGGCTGGTCACAAACTTTATTCTAGTATGTTTTGATTGTACTTAATGATTCTATTCTTCAAACCGGAGCTATGTTGTTATTGTTTGCAAAGTGGCTTCCTCTGTTGGTTTTCTGGCTCAACTTACAGCTTTCGAGAGCTGCTTCTGAGTACATATATACATCTGAAGATCTTTTTTGCTTATACAATTTGGTGTTAGTGTTGGCTTGATTATCTCTAGAAGCACCAAGGAAGAAGATCACCAGCTAAACTGCTGTTACTTGTTTTTGGTTCTAAGAAAGAAAATATAGCAAAAGAATCTAGGTGAATGATTATCAATGAAACCCTTGATTTAGAGGATTGAATGATCCCATATCAAGAAAAGAGTTGACGGGCATTTTCTCTTTTTTTCAATTTTGAGTATGTCAAGTTGTCCCACATTGCTTGCAGTGGGAAAGAAGATGGTTCATTATTAGTTATCTATCTGCCTACAGTATTCTAATTTATGTATTTATTTGTCTAAGTGAATAACAATTGCCTTGATATTTATCTTATTGTTCAGGATGACTTCTGCAGTGGGAAGCCCTCATGGGAGCAGGTTTTAAGATATGAGGAAACACAAGAAACTATATTGCAATAGATAGGCTTCACTTTTGAAATTAGATTCAAAATGTTTGGTGGTGGATGACAACCAAGAAATTGTGAAACTAGATCATGAGCTATTGATATTGATCTCATTCTTCAATGGAGGTGACAAACACCTTCTCCATGACTATCTAATATTAAGTGGATGATTCCAGGCTAGTCCTTGTAAGTACCATGTTAGTTTATTACCGCCAGAGTCGAGAATGTGGTTTATTGCCACTGGAGTCTAGAATAATTAATATTATTCTTCAGTGTCCTTAACTTCATAAACAGGTAGCCAGTATATCATTGTTCTTAAAAAGGAATTAATGGGTTGATTATCACCACAACTAGAATCTTCAACTAATTTAGGAAAAAATGTTTCTTGGAGGTCGAGTTTTTTTTTTCTAGTTTATGACAATTTTGTTGTATTTCTCCTACTTTATGTGTGGACACCTCATTTGTATTTCTCTTTGTTGCAAATTTTACTTTATTTTGCAGGATGTTGGATGCACAAATTTGTGCGGCAGTCATCAAAATTAGATCTTTATCAGAAAAAATAGAAAGCAAAGGGATCTTTGTGACCATTTGAATGGTTGTCTCCACCTCAACATCATTTTCTTTTCTGTACACTTTTCTTTATTTTATTGGTTGTAATTTGGCCTTTATACTAAGAAATATAGCTCTTTTTCAAGACTGGATCCACAAAGGATGAAAATGAGCCTAGAGGTTTCACTAATGAATCACAATTGCATCAAAGCTTGTCAATGAAGGTCAGGTTTGCCTTTCTAACTTATCATTTGAAGAGCCTGATTGTTCCATACAATATTGTTCTGAGGTAAAGGTTTTTATCCTAAAGTTGGGCTCTTGTCGGTCCCTCATCTTGTGTTCATGCTGAGGTTTGAACTTCATATGCATATCTGGTATTGATTTTCCAATTTGCAACTTTAACTACAACACTGTCCTTTTTTTCTCCGATGAGTAGAGTACAAGTCTCTCTGATACTTTGCTTGGAGCATTCTCTTACAAGCCTTTTGATGCTCAAGTAGACTAGAGCTTTTATGCCAAAGCCTCACCATGTTATAGGATTGTCTGTTGATCATCCTATTAAGTATTTGGTTGTTGTTTGAAATTTTGAATATTTGGACAGGACACAAGAATTACTTACTTTTTAGTTGTATCTGAAGAATTCAGTTGATCAAGTCATTTTCTTCAAGAGTTGTATTGCTATTAGTCAGATTTTGTTTTGGAGACTGCAGCCTCTGTATATGTGAATTGTACTGCTATTAGTCAGATTTTGATTTGAGACTACAGCCTCTATAAGGTGAGTTATACTGCTATTAGTCAAATCATTGCTTTGGAGATTGCAGCTTCTGTATAGGTCTCTATTATTGTGAAAACAAAAGTTTTTTAGAATCTAATTGAAAAAAATTACTAATTCAAGAGATTTTTCTGCAAAATTACTATCATTACACTTTCCACCCACCTTATTTCCTTTGATGCTAGCCTTTTCACGAACGAACAAAGGAGCAAGTGTCATGCTAGGGTTTCTGCGATGAGCTTAGCAATAATGAGAGGAGAGGGGGCTAAGGCTCGGATTTTCATCATAGGAGGGTGAGGGCGTTGCTCTTATCCATCAATTCCACATTTTCGAGATTGAGGAGTCACAAATTTAGGTTTTTCTCTTCTCTTTTTCTTCTTTTTTGTGAATTTATTGGTTTATTTTGGGGCTAAAATTTATAGGAATGAGCTAGTCCTATGGTGTTTATTAAAAGATTGGTGTTATGGGTGTGATTTTCAATGTCAAATTTAATCTAATTTTGCAAGTAGAATTTGGGCTTATTTTGATATGATGTACGTAGAGATCGAGTAGATAGTGAATTAATATATCTGATATTATTTGACAGTTGATAGAAACTACTTTAATAGTGCGATATTTGATTTGCTTGATATTTGCTATATATTGATGGTTATGGACTATTATGAGTTGATATGAGTGAAGGAATTTGTTAATAAAGAATATAACATAAATATTGTATGATTGATAGTTTTTTAACATTGTCTTTGAAATTTGATTTGCATTTCTTCTTCTCATCTTTTCCATCTCTAGCCATTGAGATAAGTGATGTAGGCATCTTTATTAAATGTTGACAGAATGATACGTGTATGGATAATCAAACAATCTCTAGAATTTTGATTTAGTCCTATGTTGTAGGAGGTTAAAATGCCAGATTATATATATAGTCTTTCTTGTTGCAGATGTATAGGTCCTAAATTAACAAAGTATGCTAAAGAAAGCCTTGTAATCATTGTTTTTTCCATTATGCATCTACCATGCTCATTTCTGTTTCTTCGCATGTTATTACCATAGTTTGTTCTTCACTTAAAGTATTGGGCAAACTTTTTTTTCCTGTTGCTCTCAGATTTATAAGCTCTCCATTGTTCTCTGTTACCATATAAGCATGGTTCTCTTGTAATATTATTATTGGGTGTTTTTGACTGCTTTTATATTATTATGAAATATATGCCTGTGTTTGCACCCTTGCACAAAAGTATGACCTTTCACAGGTTTCCCATGCCTTGCATCATAAAATATTGCAATCCTGATTCAGGTTTTTTCTAGATTTAGCTTATGAGCCTTCTGGTTGAGTGGACCGGTTAGCGTAGAAAAGTATAACGGAGCCTTTTCTTCATCCACCAAAAACTTGTTAGAGCAATGATCTAAAGATGCCTCAGCTATTGAAACTACTATCCTTGACTTAAATGTGGAGTCTTTTTTCTTGAGCTCATCTATTTCAATTTGGAGTTATTTTGTATAACTCCTCGAACTAATTCCATATGTTTAACAAAAGCCCAGAACTCAAGGCATATTAAACAAACCAAGACCATCAAAAAATGAATTTTGTTACAAATTATATTTAGTTATTGAAAGCAAATCAGAAGTTTAATAAATTAATAAAACATATTTTTTTTAAAAAAAGTATCATTCATAATCAAGGGTTTTAGAACAATATCAACTAATATTTAAAGTAAAATAAGAATTTTGCAAACCAAATGTATAATAGCACAAATTTTTTAGCTAGTTGTACTATGGGTGTCATTAGCCCCAACATGTGAGGGCTTGGCGGGGCCCAAGACTACCCCACGCATGCTTGAAGTGGGCCAAAAGCATGTAAAGCCCATTTAAGGATAAAATATATTGAAGTGAACCAAAAGCATGTAAAGCCCATTTAAAGGATAAAATATATTTAGGGATGAGAAACAAAAATATGAACTTTTGTAATACAACCCCTCTTAGGATTGCACTTTCAAAATCTTCAACTTGCCATCCTTAAATGGTAGTACCATCTAAGGATGGCAAGTTCATAGGGAATATGTACCCATATTATCAAGTGGAGTGGATTGAGAGAAAAAAAAATATATAATAATAAATAAAACATAGGAGAAAATTTTTTAGAGCTACAAATAAAGTTTTACAGCTCCAAGAAATTTTATCTTGTTTTTAGCTAAAAGAGGGTGATTTGCATATAACTCATTGTAAACTTACAAAATTACATATAACTCCACTAAAATTTTAGAAATGTAAATAACTTCTTATTATTGAATTACATTGTACATATCTCTCCTTTAGTTAAATTTTTCATTAAAAATAGAATATTTCATAAATATTCTCTTTAACAATGTTAGGGATTGCATAAAGTCTATTGCAACTTTGGTCATTTGAACTTAGCAGATAAAGAGTAAAAATCGTGTTGATCAAACCTTGCTTTAGTTCTATCATGTCCCATCCTCCACCTTTTTTTTGATGCCAACGACATCCAAATCCTCTGCTTCATCTGTCAATTGTTACTAACTCCAGTGAATACTTGCTTGCACCATCATCTTAGGCCTTTGGCATGACTCTTCATCTCTCCTCGCCTAGTTTCCTCCTGTGACACCTTCGACCTTACCCTCGCAAATTTCACCTTCTTCTCATCACCTTGCCCCACAGCCTTCACCTTCATAACCATTATTGGCATCCATTCCACTAGCTTTGACCTGATCCTTTCCCTCTTCTTTTGTGGCATGGTTTGATCTAGCCCCTTCTCAAATCACTTTGCCTTCCCCTCCCTCTTCTACAATGTCTCCTACTCTGACCCTTCCTCCCTTGACATCGCCTCCACGAACCATAACCTCATGGTCCAATATGACCTTGAAAAAATTTCATATGTTACCACCTCACTCTTGCATGTCTATGAATATAGAAATTTGATTGAGTGTGGATAGGGAGGGGAAGAAGGCAGTGGAGGAAAGAGGAGATGATTGACAGGCATTAGAGAAGAAAGAGAGGGAAGGGCTTTATTATCTGAATTAAGGAGTTTGATCAACTAAACTTAGTTTTTTAAAAGCCAACCGTGATTTAAAACCAAGATAGATCATAGAGAGTGTTGATTCATCTATTCACAAACCTACTTTCATTCAATGATAAATTAAGTTTAGTATTGCCCTCTATTTTATTCTTCTTATTATCTGGTTATGCGTTCTTGGGCTAGTGTGAACAATTGTAACACTATCCTGATGAATCAAATCTATTGTTTCTTTACATGGTATCAGAGCCTCAAGGATAAAGTTTTGCATTCTTGAAAGCTTTTCTTTGGAGAAGAAGTTCATTTGGTGCATAGGAGTTTGGCAATTGAGTCGGTAGGCTCAGTATAGAGTTACAAAACTTCTCCAATTATAAAATTTGGAGGACATGCATGGAGTCTTCTTTTGTTGGGGTAGACATATGCAAGATTGTTGGTGACAATGATTAGGTAGTTCTAGCAAACATACTCGAGAATGCTCAAACTTACAAGCAATAGAAGATGGCTAATGCCATGGCCAAGTTTGCATTAAAGAAATCTATTTCACTTGATGTCTTTGAACACATTATGGAGTGTAAGTCAGCAAATGAAATTTGGACAACCCTTGATGAGATGATGAACAAGAAGAATATTGCTCACCTTTGGTTGTTAGAGAATGAGTTAGCTGATACAAAGCAAATTGATCTCTCTATTTCTCAATACTTTTTGAAGGTCAAGAAATGTACTCAGAAATATCAGTCTTGGACCCAAAAGAGCAAATCTCAGAGGCATGTAAGAAGCATTGCATCATTTGTAGCCTTAATAAGGAGTATCCTTCTTATGTTACTTCTATTCAAGGTTGGGAGAGACAACCTTCATTAGTGGAATTTGAGAATCTCTTTGCTTCTCAAGAATCCTTGGCAAGACAAATGGGAGGAAGTTCTCTTCATTTTAATGATAATGATGCTTCATTTTCTAGCAATAAAAAATTTCAGAGAAAGGAGAAAGAGAAAGATAATGAAAATAAAAAAATATGAGGGGTCTAGTGAAAATAAAACTGAAAAGAAAAAACTTGTAAAATATTTCAGATGTGGAAAGATGGGACATGTTAAATAGAATTGTCATGCTAGGTTGAGGAGTGAAAATATTGTTGAAAATGATGATGTTTTAAAAGAAAATGTTGAAGAGTGGAGTGGTAAATACTTTATTATAGATACCACATCAGTGGATGCCTTGGCATCCATCAACTTTGATGAAAATTGGATTGTGGATTCTAGTTGTGGACATCACCTTATCAACAATGACTCGAAATTCTCACATCTTCAATAATATGAAGGCAATGATCATCATAGCAAACAACACCATCCATCCAGTAGAGAAAGAGGGCATCATCACTCTACAAAATAATGGCGGTGATCCTTTTACTCTCAAGAGTGTCTATCATATTTTTGGAATGAAAAAGAATCTCTTCTCAGTGGCTAATATTGTGGATACTAGCCACTATGTCTTGTTTGGCTCCAAAGATGTGAAGTTTATGTCTTGTTTGGCTCCAAAGATGTGAAGTTTCTCCAGAATATTTTTCACTTGAAGGTAGATATAACCCATGTTGGTAAGAGAATTAAAGATCTCTTTGTTTTGTTGGCTTGAACTTCTTATGTTGGCAGGATGAGCGCAAATGAAGAGGCCTCTATTTGGCAGGCTTGGTTGGGCCATTGCAATATTAAAAAAGTTAGAAGCAATAGTGGTGAAGAAATTGGTTAATGGATTGTCCAACATTACTTCTTTTTGTTGTGGCAATATCTATGAAGGCTATCAATATGGAAAGGCACATTGCTTTCCATTTGACAGATTACTCACATTAAGAAGTGAAGCACCTTTGGAGCAAGTACATAGTGACTTGATGAGACTGTGTACCACACCTTCGTATTCAAGCTCTTTTTATATATTGATTTTTATTGATGGTTTTATCATATTTACTTGGGTGTATTTTGTGGAAGAAAAGTCTAATGTCTTCTCCAAATTTAAGTACTCAAGATGACTGTTGAAGGTGTTTTTCATTAGAAGAAATAAAGGTTAAGAACTGATAACAGGGGAGAATTCACATCAAATGAGTTCTTTTCTTTCTGTCAATAACATGGAATCTAGATGAAATTATCTTATGCATACACTCCAGAGCAAAGTGGGGTGGTGGAAAGAAAGATTCGTCATCTTATGGGGACTTGCAAATGTTGGTTGCATATAAAGAACTTACCCAAAGCCTTGTAGGTGGAGAGTAGAACTTTTGCAGTTTTGGCCATCAATCGACTTCCTTTTAATCCAACAACCAACATGAAGTCTCCATATGAGTTGATGTGCAGAGAGAAGCCTAATAAGCTTTGGTCATCAATCAACTTCCTTGTAATTACGAAACTTTGGATTTGTAATTACATAACCCTTAGGTGTTTTTTTTTAAAAAAGGCAAGACTTAAGTATTTTTAGTTGGTGAGAGCAAGCACAGAACAAATGAATAAGTTTCATTTTCATTCTCTATTCTCTTCTGATAATGAAATAGAAACAGAGTTCGTGAATTCTATTTCAGAAATTTTTTCTCCTTTTCAATTTTTTCTCTTAAAGAGTGGCATAGACTCAAGATAGATCAGTTGGAATTTGCAGGAAAAAATTTCAGAATTTTATTAATTGAGTTTTTTGGCCCTGACGTGTGCAAATTTATTTAATTTAGTTTTATATTGTTTTTCTCATAGGTCTTGCATCAAAAGATAGTATTCGAGCCTACAATTGGTATCGAATCCTATTTTTGATGTTTGGTCTACGATACATGGAGTAATGATTTGATTTTTCTTAAATTTCTTGAAACTCAATTTGAAAAAATCCAGTTTTTGTCTCAGATTTTGACTCAAAAATGTTTTGAGTAATCTATTGATATTATTGATCTTATTGATAGTGAGAATTTCAAAATTGGATTCCAAAATTTCAATTTATAATGATTTTTCAATTCACTGGTTAGGTTTTTGAAAATTTTGTAAATTGCAAAATTGCAATTCATTTACCTACAGAATGAATTGAAATGTGTGATTCGCTATGTTTATGTTAATCAAAATTTAATCTTGATTAATTAAGATAATGACTATTTAAGCTAATGAAAACTTATCAATAGATATTTAGTCATGGGTATATTTATGAATTAAAATGACCAAATATTCTCCAAAAAATTTTGAAGTTATTTTAATTTATAAATATTATTATTCTGTTTTTATTTTAACTCTAGTCAATTTGAACCGAGAGTTGAGTTGGTGAAGATAATAAATAAATATAGAATATTTTCAAAATTTATTTATGACAATAAAAGGAAGTTAAAGTAGACTTTTATTGTTTACTTGCATTATTGTGGATTTTATTGGTGGAATATCGTAATTTGTATTGTTCTCCCAAATAAGGTAATACAAGGTTACAATTTAATCCCAATTTTATTTTTCATGGTTATTTGTGGGATGTTGTGATTTGTATTATTTTCCTAAAGGAGGTAGTGTAAAATCACAATATAATCCCAATTTTGGTTTTGATAGTTATATTGTGGGATGTAGTGGTTTGTGTTAATCTCTCAAAAGAGCTAATGCAAGATCACAATATAATTTCTATTTAAATCAATGAAATCATGTATTATTTATTATTAAAATGCATTTGTTGTGCGTTTGAGTTGTCTATTGTAAAATTTATAGTATAGAATCTAGTAGTCAACTATTCAAGGTCGAGATTTTGGTGGTCTGTACAAATTATATGTGAAACCGAATCTTGATTCTTAGTTTAGTGTTATAATGTTGATTCTAGGCATATGTCTTCTTATGAGCTAAATATATAGTTGGATAAAAATTCTTCTTATTTGTGGCGTTACCGTTTAGGTTACATTGGTAAATACATATTGGAGAGATTCTGTCGTGATGGGATTTTGTAAAATATAAATTTTGATGCTTTTGGTGTCTACATGGATTGTATTAAGGGTAAGATGGCAAGAGCATCATTTCTAAAGGCATTATTAAAATCTGATAATTTATTAGACTTGATCTATATAGATGTTCATGGTCTGAATGGAGTTGCTACTCAGAATGACTAAAGGCACTTTATGACATTTATTGATGATTATTCACGCTATGGATATATGTATCTGTTGCACAAAAAGTCATATATATTTCAAATATTTAAAGTATATAAAGCTGAATTGAAAATCAACTAGATAGAAAGATTGAATCCATCAAGATAGATAGAGGAGACAGTTCAGATGCTTTTTGAAATTTCTTGCAAATACAACTATTTCAGAAAATACAGAGAGAAATGGAGTAGCAAAAAGAAGTAATAGAATTTTGATGGATATGGTATGTTGTATACTAGTTTTCAGTGCATTATCAAACTTCTTATAGGATGAGACACTAAAAATGACTATATACATTTTAAAAAGAGTACCATCTAAATCTATTTCTAACACTCCTTTTGAATTATGGCTTGGTAGAAAATTCAGTTTAAATCATCTTAGAATATAGTGTTGTAATACAAAATTCAAAATTATTGAATCTGGTATATCAAAAACTACAGCTCACAGTTTGAGTTTTTGAAAGGTCTAAAAGTTACAAGTTATACGATCTAGTTCAGGGTTCTATATTTGAAAGCAGAGATGTCAAATTTATTGAACAAGGAACATTTGTCATAGGAAGCAAGAGGAAAAGAATTAAGTTTGAGGATGAGTCAGATAAGGTTGAACAAAATAAAGTACCAATGACTATGCCAAGTCAATTGAATGGAAGTACTAATGGTTGCACCAAGTCAGTTGAATGAAAGACTTAAAAGAGCTCGTAAGTAAGATATATCAAATAACTACATTATATATCTAGAGGAAACTAGTGATTTACATACTCAAAATTCAAATTATCTAGAGAACGTACCTATATCATCAATTACAAAGAATGATGATCCACTAAACTTTTCATAGGCCATGAGTAATAAGAATACAAGATTTTGGATGAATGCAATGATTAAGAAATTAACTTATTGCAAAAAAAAATAAGGTTTGGTCACTTGTGCAAGCACTTAGAAACTATAACCAATTGGCCGTAAATGTGTTTATAAGACAAAATTGAAAGCCAATGGTGAGGTTGACCGGTACAAAGTAAAGTTAGTTGCTAAAGATTATACTCAGAGAGAAGGAATTGATTATAATGAAATATTTTCTCCAGTCTCTAAGAAAGATTCATTTAGAATCTTTATGGCATTAGTTGCATATTATGATTATGAACTCACTCAAATGGATGTTGAAACAATATTTGTAAATGAAATTCTTGAAGAAGAAATTTATATGATTCAACCAGAAGGGTGATGAAGCAAAAGTCTATAGATTGCATAAATCTATTTATGATTTGATTGACAGTAGTATTTCAAATTTCATGAGACAATTACAAAGTTTGGCTTTCAAGAGAATGTGGCCAATAATTATGTATACTTGAAGGTTAGTAGAGGTAAAGTTCAAATATTGATACTTTATGTTAATGATATCTTATTGGCTACTAATGAACTAAATTTTCTCAGAAAGACTAAGGATGCTATTTACAATTTTTGAGATGAAGAATCTTGGCAATGCTTCTTATTTCTTGGGTATTAAAATATATAGAGATAGAAAGCATTGATTGTTTGGGCTTTTTCAAGAGACATATATTGCTAAAATTCTTCAGAGATATGGTATGGATAATCACAAGCCTGGAGAATCATCTATAGTCAAAAGTGATAAATTCAATCTCCAATAATGTCATCAAAATAAGATTGAAAAATGAAAAATATAGAAAATTTCTTATGCATCAACTATTAGTAGTCTGATGTACTTAATGATTTGTACCCATCTAGGTATTGCTTTTGTTATAGGATTTCTTGGTAGATATTAGAGAGATTCAAAAAGGACTTATTGGAGAGCAGTTAAAAAGATTTTTTACTATTTAAAGAAAACTCAGAATTATGTGTTTCTTTTTTATGGTTATAAACTATTAAATGTTCTTGGATATGCAGACTTTGATTGAAAAGGATATAAAGATAGTTTGACATTTTGAAGCAACATCTGGTTATGTGCTTCCTTTAGTAGAGAGTTATTTTATAATGTGGTATGAAATAGACTACCACTGTTTTATTAACTATAGAGACAAAGTATATAACTTATTGTGCGATCAGTAAACATGTTATGTGGTTAAAATATTTTCTTTCTGACCTCAAGGTAGTTGATTATGTTGACAAACCAATGCAGATAGTCTATAATAATGATATAGTTATATCTTTCACTAAAATGGCTAGATATCATTCTAAGGCAAAGCATATTAAGTTGCAATTTTATTATGTCTATGAAAAAATTCAAAAAAGAATATTATTATTTCATGAATCTCCTCTATAGATAATTTGGCTAACCCAATGACTAAAGGTCTTACAGTAAAAATATTTAAAGAGCATGTCAATTGTATGCCGATAGTTTATAGAGATGACATCATATTTTGATTACTACATGCAGTATATGTATTTATATTCTATTTATCAATAAATTGCTAGTTTCTCCATTCAAAGTGATTTTATTCATGAGTTTTATTTTCAGTCTTCCAATTTAGAAGATGGAGTCCTTGGAGTGTCGTGGATCACTAGTTAGGTTGGTGATGACCACTTATATGAGGATCTAGTAAACATGTGTAGGTGATTTGTGAAATACTCGAGGTGAAGGTATGACTGAGCATCATGTCCATTTTATAACTCTCACTTAGATGATGTGTAGGAGAACTTGTAGGATGTCCTCGGTAAAATTTGTGCATTTAAATGATGTGTTTCTGAGAGAAGCACGAAGCAAGTAGACTGCCAGTAAAAATGATATTAGAATTCTCACTACTATTGTAGTTTATTGTATTCCTTGTTTCATGAGCACATTTTTTATGCTTATATTTTGATATCTTTAGCTCAACTGATGTAGTACACAATTTGCTTTGACATGAAAATGGTTAATATACCATTAGTATATATCCATTTATAATTGGACAAGTATGGGGATAGCTGAGGAAGAGTGGTATGGCCCATTGTCTCTAAATTGAACAGTTAGGATCCCATGTGAAAAGTAATTTATTAAAAATTAGTTTCAGTATACACTATATATATATGTACTACTACCTATTGTGGCAGTTTTGCAACATAGCTTCTTTCGGTTTAGCATGGAGCTTTTGAACGAGATTACACTTCTCAGTCAAATACTTAGCTTGCAATCAAGAATCAAATCACCTTGTCATAGGGTTAACAGTAAAATAGTCTAATAATTCTGATGTCACAAATGGAACTTACGCGGGTGGCTGCCCATTATGGCAGTCTAGTGATGCATCTCCTTTTCGTAAAGCATAGGACTTGTAACCAAGCCTTTATTTCTATCAAGCACATAACTTGTGACTCTAGTCTTTATCTAGGCATCAAGTTCATAGATTGTAACTCTAGGTTGGGCATCAAGCATGTGGCTTATAACTCTAATCTTTATTTGAGAATCAAGCACGTAGGTTGTAACTCTAGGCTAGACATCAAACATGTAGCTGGTAATTTTAGTCTTTATCTAGGTGTCAAGCATGCAGCATGTAACTCTAGTATTTATTCAAGCATCAAATGCATAGATTCTAATTCCAATCTTTATCTGAGTGTTAAGCATGTAGCTTGTTACTCAGGTCTTTATCTAAGGATCAAACGCATAGCTTGTAACTCTGATTTGGCCAAGCTTCTTGGATATTGGTTTAATGCTACAATAGGAGTTAGCATTAAATGAATTAATGTTTTTCTCTTATCAATGAAACTTATGTGAAACTTTGTAGCCAAGCTATTTAGTTGGGTGTTGAACTTGTGGCCAATTTCTAGCTGCTAAGGCTTCAAGGTGTGGATCTCGAGCTTGGATTCGAGTGATGTGGGCCTTTTATGATTCATTACACATATAAATACTCTTCGTGTTCATCACTTCATTGCAAAGCTTCCACTGAGCTTTGGCAATACCAACATTCGTAATGTTTGGCATTCAACACCTTTCCATCTAAATCTTAGCATGCTTTCCCTCTAATTTCCTTCTTTAGTGATGTATGGTGAGTTTCCACTCCTTTTTTTTGGCATTTCTTCTAGTTTTAGTTGTTGTTCCTTACTTTTTTTCTCAATCCCTCACTAGTAGCCATGGCAGTTTCACTGGTAAAGCTATGCTTAGCACATGTTTAGGCATGTGTACGTGTACTTTTTCCAGTGGTAGATTGGCAGTTGAGTTTTGAGAATTTGCTGTAGGTCAAAACCTTTATGTGATGAATGGATAATGCTTGTTATTATCTAAGCTTCCATAAACTGGATAGTAGCATAGAACTAAGGCAAGAATCCTTTGGCATTTAGAGAATGGATATCTTGTGCCATATTCTTATTTATACCTTAGTAGATAGGTGTTGTAGGATCTCCCAATAACAAGAATGGAACATGGTTGCCAAGAAGCAAAGTGTGGCTTGAGTTTGTGTTTGGTTGTGAAGCCAATTTTGAGAAAGAAAAGCATAAACTTCCTTGTGTCAGAATCTAGACTCCTAATAGGCACTAGGATATACTTTGTTGTGAACCAAGGAAGTTTAGATGCACTAAGCCAAGAATACATACACCATTACCTAACATAGTAGATATGTTTGAGATAGGACTTTGATTCCCCTTTCAAGGATTCATTCATGAAACACTAATAGAGTATGAATTATCACTAACTCAGATAACTCCTATTGCCATGTGTTGTTTATCCTTAGATAACTTCTGTCTCATGGGCTCAAGCCCTTGCCAGTAACCCAGGCAAGTGGTGTAGGTCTCTCTAGTCGATTTTGGTTCAATTTTGGTTTTGAGTCATATAGTGAGTTAGTTCTTGAGCTTGGCTTGACTCAACTCTATGCTTGCATATGTGTTAATTGTTTGCAAGCTTAGCTTGCAAAGCATGTGAGATCCTCGGGAAGGTTGTGGGAGTCTCCTCACTTGGCATGGGATATGCCCACCCTAGTGGCCTTGCCTTCAAATTTACCTATAAATAGAAGAGAAAGAGATGAAATTATGAAAAAAGAAGCATAAAACTTACTTACCACCTCGACAAGGGAGGGCCCAAAAGTACGACTCTACCCCTTTTTTTGGTATTTATGGATTAAATTTTAATTGTAATGTAATGAAATAAATTGAAGTTCTAGTCTAAATGCATCAAACAGAATAAAAAAAGCAATGAGAAAGATAGAGAAGAAAGTATAGAGATGTAGACTATTAGCAAAAAGAGCATGGTGATCGAATCTTCAGTCAAAACTTCAACATCGAGGAGGAATTCAACTTGGATATCAGCAAAGCCTCATGATTGGTACAAAACTCCTCTTTCTACATTAGAGTGCTAAGAATTTCTACACAAAATGATGTTTTTTTGCTATATTTTTTATTCCTTTTGCTAATAAAAGTGGATGGTATTTAAAGATTGAGAAAAGAGCTATTTAGGAGAGATTTTGGTTGCCAATTTTGGATAATTTTTAATTAATGGCTATATGTAGTAGACATAGGAATTGGACAATGGAGATCGCACCATGTTATCAATTCGAACTAAAAAAATTTGGAAGAAAATCTAGGTTAGCAACCCACCAAAAAAGAAGAGAGGAGGAGGGGGTGGGGGGGAGATCCTTGGTGCCCCAGCCAAAAAGGGCCAATAGGATTCTAGTGCCCCTAGGTGCCAGAATTTTGACAGCTAGAGTTTCAAAATTCAAACATTTAAATTTTAAAATTTTAATCCACTTTTAACCCATTTTTAGTTTATTTTTAATTTATTTTCAACCCATTTTCTCATGGATTCATTGCCCACATTTCTGGTGTACTTTTTGCACAAAAATCTAAATTTTTAAATGCAATGTAATTTTGTAAATAAATTCCTAAAAACTAAATTTTTATAGATAAATCCATTTTAATGCAAATTTATAGTTGATGACTTTAAAACATTATATTCAAGAAATTTTGTAGCAGAAAATGCAGTTTTTTGCAAACTAACTCTCAAATTATATAATTTTATAAATAAGTCCCTAAAATTTGTAAAATCTCAACTAATCCTAATTTTAAATATTAAAGGATTACTTTTCTCAAAAATACAAGTATAAGACTTTTGAAAATATGAGAAGGTTGATTAGGGAATGGTAGTTTTATAAATAAAGTCCTTGAAAATTGTGGCATCATGTAAAGATTCAAACCATAGGATTTGGCCAATTAGGTCAGTTTGAGGGTATATATCTAGTTTTCAAAAAGGCAGGTATCTAAAAGTGTCCCTCCCTTGGCGAGATGCTAAAGTAAAGCATGCGTCAAGGGTAAGTTGGTGGCCGCCTTTGAGAATGAACTGATCAACTTGTTGATTAATTTATTAGCTTTGAAAAGAGTTAGGAGGTTGATTAAACATATTAGGAGTTTTGGACTAATCTAGGGGCTCATAAGCTTGCTTATGATCATCACACACATAAGGAGAAGAAGTAAGGGGTTGACAGGGACATGCCAATAATGTGGCTTTTTTTATGGTCCAAGATACTGCTACTATTCCTAGAAGAGGGGTATCAAATCTTGAAGTTGCCATACTAGTCAAAGTTTGAGTAGATCAAGTGAAAGCATGCATGCTCAATGATGTAAATACGATGATGGTTCTAGAGAATGCAAAATTTTGGATGCAAAAAATAAAAGGATGTCAACCACTAGCCAAGCTAAGGGGTTCTTCTTGAAAAGGGAATCGACCAACTTGATATTTTCAAAGTGGTGGTTTTAAAAAAATGTCCTATGTTGCAGTCACTTTCTGACTGATGAAGCCACTCACAGTGCAATGTAGTTAAAGATCCTATAAAAAAAAGAAATTTCTAAGAATTTTATTTCATATGCTATAGAGTTGGAGCACATTTTTAATTTTGAGCACCAAGCTCCTAGCACACATTTTTTTGTGCTGAGGATCTGGAGTGTGATTTACTTCCAAGTAATAGGTTCCTAGCAACCAAATTTTTTTTAATATTTAGTGTGTCAACCTCTCAGATCCCGCTTGTGAATCAGGGTGTCAAATTTTTGGCACCAAATCTTTGAAAAATTCCCAAATATTTGACCTGATTTTTGCTTTCAAATTGGTGTTGATTCTACCGGTCAATTTTTAGTGTGACTTGGTCACACTTCACTTTTTGAATTTGAGATCCTATATAATGAAAGTTATCTCTAACTTTTTCTTTATAGTCTTCTTGGTTGCTATTAACAATTATGGGATCAAAATTGACCATTCGAGAGAGTAAAGACCCCGAGGAGTGATCTTGAATTATAAATCAAAATTTATTTTAATTTAAAATGCACTATCAGGAGTTATGAGAATATGACTTCCAATAGGCACAAACATCTATTATTAATTATCTCGACAATTGTTAGGTACCTCCTAAAGTGGGAAACTTGGTTAATAAAAATAGAGGCATAAAAGAAAGAAAAGAAGAAAGTATTATTTTATTAATTTAAGAAAGGTGACATATGGCTTAAGTAAGGGCACACCCTCACTTTGCAATAAAATTCAACATAAAATTATAAAAAACATAAAGGAAATGAAAAAAGGAAAGAGAAAGGATGGAGAAGAAGCTTTGATATGTTGTTGCTCCACTCCCCCCGCGCTAGACCGTGTGGCATCCAACCCGAACCGTGGAAGGGAATGAGAGAAGTTTGAAGTATATCCATTAGCTTTGAGCTTTGGCAATAACTTCTCTAGCATTGGTTGAAGTGTTTCCATAGTTGATAAGGCATAGACGATAACTTCATTTGGATTGGAGTATTTTCATTAACCAATAAGATGTTGGTGATGACTCTATTTAGGTTGGAGTGTTTCTGTTAGCCAATAAGGTATTGGTGAGAACTCTATTTAGATTGGAATATTTTTGTTATTTTATAAGGCATAGGCGATAACTTTGTTTAACCTTGAAGTATTTTCATACCTAATAAAGCATAAGTGATAACTTTTTTGGTGTTTTTGAAGCATCATCAATAGCTTATAAGGTTGGGTATAGCTTGAAGATGTGTTGCCAATTGCTCTGGGGTTGGCTAGCTTGAAGGGCATGTTATCAACTGCTTGTAGGGTTGACTAGCTTGTAGGATGCATCATCAATTTCTTATGGAGTTAACTAACTTGTAGGGGTGCATCATCAACTACTTGTGGGTTAACTAATTTGAAGTGTGGCCAATGGCTTTGAGCATATTATTGGTTGACTTTGATTTAGTAGTATCACCGATGACTTAAGTAGTCAAGTATAGCTTTAAAGTGTAGCTTATAGCTTTGAGCATATTGGCGATTAACTTCTTTGGTTTGATAGCATCACCAATGGCTTATAGGGTTGGATATAGCTTTGAAGTGTGGCCAATGGCTTAAAGTAAGTTGGCAATTAACTTCTTTGATTTGGTAGCATCACCAATGACTTATGGGATTGGATATAGCTTGAAGTGTGGCAAACGACTTGAAGCAAGTTGGCGATTAACTTCTTTGGTTTGATAGCATCATCAACAACTTATAGGATTGGATATAGCTTAGAAATATTACTAAATGCTTTTGTAGAAGACCCAGCGAGACCCAATTTGACCTTATTTAGTTATATTCAAACTAATATTGGTTCAAGTCAAGATAGTGATGTAGGACAACTACATCCTTTTGACAGTAAAATTAGAGAGCCAATCCAAGTTGAATTCCAACTCTAATTAGGATCCGTCATTATTTATACAGCTACAATCTGAAGGCCATATCTCCTAAGATATTCATCCAAATCCAACAAATAACTATCTGTTGGAAAGCTGAGATCGATTCCTACAAGTATCTTATTTACTATTTTGGATACTTTAGATTTTATATTATTTAAAATTAGGGTTTATTTATTATCCTGAGTTAATAATAGTTCTAGTCCAATAAGGATTAGAATTTAGATATTTTTATTTAAGATATGTTAAGTAGAACTCTTAGTGGAGCCTAAGTCTTATTTTTAGTCTACATCCAGTAGGACTCTATGTTTATTAGAGGGCTATATATACAGTCCAAGGTTGTAATAAAAAAAAGCTTTCCTATAAGTAATATTCTCTTATTTTGGGTTTATTCCCTTTTCATCTTTCTTGTGGATTCAAGGATCTATCATTGTGAGAAGATGGTGATCTTCTCCCTATCTCTCATGCCCTCCCTTGCTGCATCAAGAAGAAGATGGTGATCTTCTTCCTACCCATCGTGCCTCCTCTCTCGCTGCATCAAGTGGATCTATTATGGTGAGAAGACAGTGATCTTCTCCCTATCTCTCATGCCCCTTCTCCCGCTGCATCAAGCAGTACTAGAGCAATGTTGTTCCTAAGATCAACTCCATTGATTGTAGTTGGTGGTGACAACTCCATGGACAGTGATCTAGGAGATTATCAAATTTGAGATTTGATCAAACAAAGTTTTCTTACTTCTATCACTAGGAAGTATGAAGCTTTGAAACAAATTGAAACTAAGAACCAAGTTCATCAATTGATCATCGAAGAGGCTCGTAGTCCAATGTCCTGAAGATCAACATACATAGCTACTCAAAAATACGAAAACCTTGGTGAGGTGAATATTCCATACTTTCATGGCTATGAGAATTTATTTATTTGGATCAATAAAGTTGAGAAATTATTTAAGTTTATGGAGATTCCTGAAGAGAAGAAGGCAAAAATTTTTGAATACAAGCTTGATGGTTATGCTTCATCTTAGTGGGAGCAAATTCAAATCCAAATGATATGTGAAGGCAAACCAAAAATCTGCTCCTGGCCGAAGATGCTTAAACTATTCAATATAAAGTTATCAAAATGGGATCAAAATCAAGTAAGACAGATCTCTAATCCAAGGGCTTCTGTAATTGAAATCAATGAAGACAACCATGAGGTATTGATTCCACATCTTAGTAACTTTCCTCTAA
This sequence comes from Trichopus zeylanicus subsp. travancoricus, assembly GCA_005019695.1. Classification (NCBI taxonomy): domain Eukaryota; kingdom Viridiplantae; phylum Streptophyta; class Magnoliopsida; order Dioscoreales; family Dioscoreaceae; genus Trichopus; species Trichopus zeylanicus. Next base: position 13,201 of record RXID01015267.1, on the reverse strand, counting down.
TATTGAATTATCAAGTCGAAGAAGAGGCTGTGGATCATGTGGAAGATAAACAAACTAGCGAAAAATTTATTAAGGGCTCCAAAGATTCTTTCTTTCATGAGTTAAAAGATCATACAAAAATGGCTTTAGATGTTACAAAAAATTTTCAAGACACTATCGATGAGAATTCATATGAATTAGTTGATATTCTTCAAGACTGCAAGGAAGAGTTTTCTACTTGTGAAAATATTGACTGTGCTATTCAACATTATTCTTTGAACTCATCAAAAGCCAACTCTCTTGAACAAGTGGAGAAAATTCCTACAAGAGTTATCATGATGCAAGATTCAAAATTTGCAATGATATATTCAGATTATTATAGTAATTGTCAGCAAACTTGTCAAGAATACTTTCATTCCATGACAACAAATCATAAGTTGATGAGTTGAAAATTTTTATTTCAAATAAGGTCAAAGGGAACCCTGCAAAATTTCAAGTGGTTGTGCCAAAGGAAAATAGGAGATCAAAGTACTGAAGTCGTTACTCGAAGAAATATTATTGGTTTACATCATCAAGTTTTATGTTGGAAAGCGTTTGAGGAGAATATAATTGCAACAACAGAGATTTCAAGTTTTGACTTGAGGACAATTCTTTTTACAAGTGAAGGGGTCCAATGTAGGACAACTACATCTTTTTTATAGTAAAATTAGAGATCCAATCCAAGTTGAATTCCAACTCCAATTAGGATTCATCAATATTCATACAACTACAATTTGAAGGCCATATCTCCTAAGATATTCATCCAAATCTAGCAAATAACTATCCATTGGAAAGCTAAGATTGATTCCTACAAGTTTCTTATTTACTATTTTGGATAATTTGGATTTTGTTTTATTTAAAATTAGGTTTTATTTATTAGTCCGAGTCAATAACAGTCCTAGCCCAATAAGGATTGGGATTTAGATATTTTTATTTAAGATATGATAAGTAGAACTCTTAGTGGAGTCTAAATCCTATATTTAGTCTACAACAAGTAGGACTCTTAAGTTTATTAGAGGGATATATATACAGCCTAAGGTTGTAATAAAAAAAAATTTTCTATTAATAATATTCTCTTATTTTGGGTTTATTCCTTTTTCGTCTTCCTTCTGGATTCAAGGATCTATCATTGTGAGAAGATGGTGAACTTCTCCCTATCTCTCATGCCCTCCCTCGCTGCATCAAGAAAAAGATGGTGATCTTCTTCCTACCCCTCGTGCCTCCTCTCCCGCTGCATTAAGTGGATCTATCATGATGAGAAGATGGTGATCTTCACCTTATCTCTCATGCCCCTTCTCCCGCTGCATTAGATAGTAACATCACCTGCTTGTTTGTAGCCTTGGAGCATTACCAAGGATTCAGCACACCCAATGGGACTTAGTTTGATCCTATTTAGTTTGGGTCTGAGTTTGTGTCATTTAGCTTGAGTCAAGTTCGACCTTATGTTGGACCTTCATCGAGTCTGGGTTTGCATCTTGATAAACTTTGATTCAAGTTAAGTCAATTTAGTTCAACTTGATTTTAGTTTAGGGTTAGCCTAGCCAAGTTCTGGTTTCATTTTGAGTTTACCTTTTATTTTGGACTCAACTTAACTCAATTACGGTTTAATCTGAACTTAGTTCAATCTTGATTGGATTTGACTTGAACTTTACTTGATTTCAAGGTAATCCATGACTAGGGTTGAGTCTAAGTTTATATTAACTCATTTTGGATTTTAGTCCTTTTGTTTAATTCTATTTGAATCAGCTTGGCCTTTGTCCATTTATTTTAATTATATTATTTTCATTAATTAATTTAATTTGAGGGTCCTTGGTAATTTATAACAATTTTAGACTGACCCACAACCCGATTTGAAATGCGTGAACCTAAGAGTTAGCTTAGTTTACAAGCTTAAAAGTTGGCTTAGTGCGAACCCAAATGCTAACTGAGGTACAAGCTCAAAGGCTGGTTAAGATATGGCATAGCAACAAGCATAGTAGACAAGGAAAACACCGTTGCCTCTGTTAAGAAGTCCTTGAGTCCATAGAGAAAAGAGAAAATTCACTAAAGTAGAACTTTATTGAGAATAAAAGTGGTTCCCCCATCCTTAGGGTTGAGGCTTATTTATACAATTACCCTATTTGAGTAGGTTTTTGGCTTCCCAAGTCCTAAACTAAATACAACTTAGCTTGAACCCATTAATTGGGTTGGTAGAAGTCCAAAATAAGTTAACTTATAAAAACAAAATCCTAACTAATGATTCATCCTTCCCAAGTCCCAAACTGAATAAGATTCAGCTCAAAGTCAATCTTAGGTTGGTGGAATACGAGAATAAGACCTAATTGACTCATACTAAAAGAGATTCATGACATCATAATGATGAGAATTTCAACATAGGGAAATACTAAGTAAGATAAATCCTAAGTTAAATAAAAGAATGAATCAGATTATTTTCCATGACACCTTGACATTTGAATTAGCTTCTTTTGACTCTATGTTTCTAAACTTACTTTCTTTGAGCATCCTACATCGGTGTCCCCTTCTTGTAAAGAACTTGTTCGCGAGTTATTTTGTCGTAACTTGTAGTCCTCCGGTGCATGGTAGTTAAATAAATATTAAATATTAAAAGTATTTAAGATTCCCAAATCCTTCAAAAGGTTGATGACATAGGCATTGTCATTTATTTTTCTTAGTATCTTTAGTGGCCCAATTTTCTTCTATTTTAGTTTGTTGTAAGTTTCAGCTGGAAACCATTCCTTTCTCAAGTGCACCATCACGAAATCTCATTCTTGAAACTCTTTTGGATGCTTATGAATGTCTGCTTTAATTATGTATTTGGCATTAGATTCTTCTAATTTTTTCTTTACCTCAGTATGCACTTCAATAATTCTCTTCACCATGTTGTCTGTAGCTATGCTTGTTCCTTGCAATTTGGGCAGCACACTACTAGGTTCAGCGGGTGCTTTGGGGTTCTTTCATTGACAATTCCAAATGGTGATTTTCCCATGGACCTGAGAGATAGGAAGGGCATGAGAGATAAGGAGAAGATCAATGTCTTCTCACAATGATAGATCCTTAAATCCATAAGGAAGATGGAAAGGGAATAAATCCAAAATAAGATAATATTATTGATAGAAAAGCTTTCTTCTTTATTACAATCTTGGGCTATATATATAGTCCTTTAATAAACTTAGAGTCCTGCTTGATGTAGACTAAAAATAGGACTTAGACTCCACTCAGAGTTCTCCTTAACATATCTTAAATAAAAATATCTAAATCCTATTCCTTATTGGGCTAGGACTATTATTGACTCAGACTAATAAATAAACCCTAATTTTGAACAATACAAAGTCTGAATTATCCAAAATAGTAAATAAGAAACTTGTAGGAATCAATCTCAGCTTTCCAACAGATAGTTATTTGCTAGATTTGGATGAATATCTTAGGAGATATAGTCTTTAGACTTTAGTTGTATGAATGTTAACAAATCCTAATTGGAGTTGGACTTTAACTTAGATTTGATCTCTAATTTTACTGTAAAAGGGATGTAGTTGTCCTACATCAGACCCTTCCACTTGTAAATATACTTGTCCTCAAGTCAAAACTTGAACTCTTTGTTGTTGCAGTTATGTTCTCCTCAAACACTTTCCAACATAGAACTTGATGATATAAACCAATAAGATTTCTTTGAGTAAAGTCTTTAGTACTTTGATCATCTATTTTCCTTCAGCACAACCACTTAAACTTTTGCATGGTTCCCTTCGATATAATTTGAGATAAATTTTTTGTACACACCAACTTATGATTTGTTGTCATGCAATAAAAGTATTCTTCACAAGTTTGCTGACAATTACGATAATAATCTGAATATGCCATTGCAAATTTGGAATCTTGCATAGTGATAACTCCTGTAGGAATTTTCTCTAGTTGTTCAAGAGAGTTGGCTTTTGATGACTTCAAAAAATAATCTAGAGTAGCATAGTCAATATTTTCACAAGTAGAAAATTCTTTCTTGCAGCCTTCAAGATTATCAATTGATTCATATAAATTTTCATAGATAGTCTCTTGAAAATTTTTAGTAGCATCTAAAGCCACTTTTGTATTATCTTCTAACTCATCAAAGAAAGAATCTTTGGAGTCGTAAATAAATTCTTCACTAGTTTGTTTTTCTTCCACATGATCTACAACCTCTTTTTTGGCTTGATAATTCAATACTAGAGGAAAGTTACTAAGATGTGGAATTAATACCTCATAGGATGTTTCTTTATAAATTCTTACAGTTTTTTGTTACTTTTCCGTCTCTCTCTTATTTTGATCATAATATGGGATTTCAATTTTTTAGTATTATTAGGCGTTCTATCCTATTTATTATTTTTTTTTTTTTGAGATTGTTGAAATTTGACTCATGATTAGCCAACTTCATCTTTCTAAGACTTGATAGTGATAACTTTCTTTTGAATGTCACAAAGTTGATGGATAACCTTGTATGTCTTTCTTACTTGCATATCACTTTGCCCCATGGTTGTTTTCATGACACAAGTTGCATATGCTGCTTGTTTTTCTTATTTGAAATAATTTTTGTAGCCATTTGTGTCTACTAACTCATGGTTAAATGACTATTAAGGGTGTTTTGCTCATTAAAAATTTGGCAGTTAAAGAGCTTTCTATTTTTAATTTGAATTCTTACTGCAAGCAGTGTTATCTGTCTTTTTGATGCTACAACAACTGTTAAAAGGTATGCTGATTATTCTAGTTCTAATAAATTTCACTAACTTAGTAGAATTTGAAATGCAAGAGGCAAACTTTTGCTTAAGATTTTCAGTTTCGGCCGAAACTGAAATGATTTGGTTTTGGCCAAAGTCCCTACATATTGGCCTGGGAATTTGGTTTCTTATGTACTTTCTTTATTACTTATTTATTATTTCTAATTTCAAAAGTTGATTTTGGGAGAGATAGTTAAGTTGTTCTACTTTCTTTTAAAGAATTAACGTTCGATTCCTTGGTTTTATAATTTAGTCTTTGTATTTTAGACATGTATTTTAGTTTCGAATTCTAAAACTTATAATTACATATTTGGTATTTTAGGCAATTTTATTTTATTTAATATTATATTATATTATATTAGTTTCATAAGTTAATTATAAATGTTTATTAGTTATTAAACTTCTTCAAATAAATTTTGTTACTTCCTATTTTTTATATAACTATATGGACAGAACTTAATTTGAATTAATTAAAATATGATTTAATATTATGGTAAAAATTATCATTGGTGTTTCAAATTTTGTAATTTTTTTATTTTTTATAAATTTTATATTACTCTTAAACCAAAACTCAAAGTATAGCTAAAACTAAGGTTTTAAGTTTTGGCGAAAGTCAAAACATTTTAGTTTTGCCCAAACCCACAATAATTTGGGTTGAAATTCAGTTTTGAACTTAATAAATAGGATATTTATATTTATAAATTGTTTTATTTTGAAAGTGTGATTTAGGTGAAATAGGTAAGGTTCTTGCGTCTTTTGCTAGGTTCAAATCCTAATATTTTTCTACCTAAAAAATTATATATTTAAAAGTTTAAAAAAATGTATATAAAGCTTTCACATTTTTATAAACTTAAAGTCAACTTAGAGTCAAAGAAAATTAAAAAAAATTTGACCGAAATCGAAATGGGATTAGTTATGGGTGAAATGATTGAAATGTATTTTGAAACTGAAATTTTAAAACTTTGGTCAAAATATAATTAAAACATAATCTAACCATAGTTAAAGAAAAATAAAAAATGATTGGCCAAAATCAAAATGAGATTAGTATTGGTCGAAATAGCCGAAATGGTTGAAACAATTGAAATAACTGAAATGCATCAATTTTGATGGGTGTCAAACTCGATTTTGAAACCAAAACTTAAAATCTAAACTTGAAACCTTTGCTTTTGCCTTTCTTTATCATCCCCATTGGAGGGAGTGAAGCAAAGCTATGGATGTTAATTAATACAATACATCAAGATATGGGATGTCAAGTTTTTGGGTAGTCTCCTCTATTTTCTTCTCCTCTTTAACATGAAATTAAGTATACAATGAGAAACCTCATTGATCATTAGCATCATTATCATATTTATTTCTCATTAAAATACTGTTAACTAAGCCCAATATTGGAGTTAAATAGACCTATGGATAATTTTTGAGACTAGTAGTTCACTTTTTTAAAAGGAGTAAACATCATGTAAGATTCCTATTTGTAGAATTTTTCTAAGTAGCTTGCACCAAAAACTTTGAAAGCTAATTAGTTGGTAGGGGATTTTGGTTGTGCAGGAGGATAAGTAAAGCTTAACCCATGAACAGCTTTGGGGCTAGTATTTAACTTGTCTAAGAGGACTAAATATCATGTTTAACTGGTATTTAACTTTCAGGGTTGGTTGGTTCATATTTGTAGAATTTTTCCGAGTAGCTTGCACCTAAACTTTGAAGTTAATTAGTTAATAGGGCATTTGAACTTTTTTGCTGTGCAAGATAAGTTACTCTTGTTTATATTATATGTCTAATTTCTTTTGGGTCTGAATGCATTGTGGTTTTCAGTTACATCTTCTATTCTCAAAAATAATAAGACCTTATTCTATTTTATGTGATTAGAGTAGGAATTATATGATAGTTGGTGAACCAACAACTATCTCATCTCCTCAAGTTTTATTTGGAAAACTAGCCTTGCAATATTTTCATTTTAGACAAGGATGGGGATCTTACTTTTGGATTCGAATATATTGGCTTTATGCAATACATTCAATAAAAACCCAATATTCTCTGTACTTGCTGCTTTGCTTTTATGGCGATGACAAATTATGCCTACACCATGCTCAAAGTTAGTTAAAGTTTTATGCCTCAGAATATAACTATAAAGGAATAAAGACAACCTTCAAGTTTTGTTGGGCTGTGTAGTTTTGCTAACAACTTGTATCTTGATTTCATTGGTTAAATTTTTTTTGAAAAATTTTGGGATTATAATACTTTAATGGCTAAAGCATTTGTTGAGCCACATGTAAATGAGATGTTGTAGTGGGGATAAAGCCTAGGCTAAGGTTGTCATTTTTGGGCTAAGTACTACGAAACCTTCACTTATCGATGGACATTTTAGGTTCATAATATCTTGAATGACATTATCTTCAATTTCCAATTCTTTTTTTGTTATTTTCATTAGAAATAACTAGAGATATTCTGGGGAGCTTGGGTAGGATATTAGCTTCTGTATGAATTTTCGCCATCTTAGTTGGAGCCTATAATGAAACATGCCAATATGAAATACCAATTGCCAAGGATCACTTTGACCTTTCGCATTTCAACCTAAATTTCATATGATGTCTTATTGCAATATCCAGACATATAAGGTGTTGTATATGAGCAAAAGAGCAATTTTAGATATTGCTAATGTCTCAGTATTCAAGATTCTTTTATTCAGGTGGGGTTATAAATAAAGAATGAAAGAATATAAAGACTGTTCTAACAAATATTTTACCTTTTTCTTGATATTTTTATGAAAATAATGAGTGGCAGCATTTGAGGTTTTCAAATTTTGCAAGTTGATCATTTATTGATTAGAAGGATTTAGAAGAAAGTATGAAGAAACATTAAAGTTATTCTAACAAATCCTTTATGTTTTTTAGATATTTTCATTGAAAATAATACATTGTTACATATAGTTGTTGCTTTGGAAGTTCTCAATTTTTGAGATCTCTCAAATCTCCTTTGTTACTTTTGAACAACTTAGTTTCTTGTTCTTGCAACTTTTGGATATTATACTTTCATGCCCTTTATTAAGTGGTTCTATTATAGGCTCATGGTCTCAATTTGGTTCTTCATAGGTGCATTTCCATGTGTAATGGATTTAGATGAAGGTAATTTTTCTATCATGTGTAGGCTTCAATTCACTTATTTTGTATGTCCATTGTTGTATAACATTATTTCAGAAGAACACAAGTAAAGGCAAGTGTTGTACCTCAACTACTTGGTCTCATAATATTTAGTAGGTTGATGACCATACAACATGATTTTATTTTCATGTAATTGCTCTATCTCAAAACTCAAGGCCTCAATTTGGGTTTTGGTAGGTCCATTGTGATGCAACAAAGAGTACTCTCTATCTTTAAAGTTTGTTGCTTCAATTTTAAATTTTTGTAGGTCAATTAGATTCTCATGTAGGTGAAATTTTTTTTATTTTCTTATCAGTGTTTTACAATTTCTTGTTACTTGTGTGTTTCATTATATAATATGGCATCAAGTTTGTGTAGATGTAATATTTGATCCTACAAACTAGTTTGCAACAGTTCTTATTATGTAGTCAAACTCGCTGTAGATAACCAAATATATATTATTCTATGACTTACAAATTTTAGCTCTTCCTTTATTTCGTGCTTGTTACTATTAAAGAACTGATTATAGCTTTATCTAGGTGTTGAACTTTTTGCAATAAAGCTTGTGATGTGTAGAATTTTCCTTAGGTAATCTATTCAGAATGTATTGGATGAAGTTATTCATGGAATTTATCTAGGATTTTTGAACAAAGAGGTGAGTGAATTATTTTTTTTAAAATAATTGATTACATCAGTTTATAGGAATGAGCAGATTTTTCATTCTTGAAAACTAAAATAGAAACACCGAAAAAAGACTTCTAAATTATAAGAAGAAAATGAAAATAAAATATTGACTTTAGGGAAAATAAATAAAAACACTAAAAATAATTCCCATTAATTGAGATTTTATTTGACTTTTTAACGCTCTCTCTCAAGCTGGTGAATAGATATCTATTATTCCCAGCTTGCCAACTAATAACTCAAAGCTCGGTTTGATGATGTCTTCATGAGAATGTCAACTTCCTGGTTTTTGTGGGAATATAGATGAGGTTGATGAAGTTTCTGTCTATTCGAACATGTTTCATCCAATCATGTTGGATGGGGTTGTGCACAATACTGATTGTAGACTTACTAACACGGTAGAGTTTCTTAAGACTAGTATAGGATATCTTTAGATTCTTCATGAGTCTTTTGATCCAAATGAGCTCACAAGTCTGTTGTGCAATTGCTTGGTACTATGCTTCTGTGCTGCTCCTATCAACCACGGATTGTTTCTTGCTCCTCCATGTGACAATTTCCCCCGTAGCTTCACACAGTACTTGGTTGTAGATTTGCTGTCCTCCATTGAGCTAGCCCAATATACATCTACAAATCTATCTACTTCTCATGAATTACCCTTTTTGAACAAAAGACCTTTTCCTAGAGATGCCTTTAAATATCAGAGTACATGATTTGCTGCTTCCAAATATTGAGTTGTTGGAGAATGTATAAATTGGCTGATTAAGCCATACTGAAGGTGATATCTGACCTTGTGAGTGCGATGTAGATCAATTTTCCTATTAATTACTAATATTTCTTAGTTATTTGGAGGATCATCTTCTGTAATTTTTGCTTTCCAATTTTGTTCCGCTAGAGTACTAGCCAGTTTACAACCCAGCTTCCTATATATCCTTAAGTAAATCAAAGACATATTTTCTGTGAGTGACAAATATTCCTTGTTTGCTCCTAGCAATTTCCATACCAAGGAAGTATTTCAGAAGTCTAAGATCCTTGACTTGGAATTCATTTTTCAGTTGGGCCTTCAATTATGCAATTTCAGCTTGATCATTACCTGTAACCACAATATCATTTATATAGATAATAAGAATGAACTTTTTTTTCCCTCCGGAGACTCTTTTACAAAGATTGTATGATTGGCCTGCCCTTGGATGTATCCAAAACTTTTCAAAATCATGCTGAATCTACTAAACCATGCTCTAAGAGACTATTTCAATCCATACAATAATTTCTTAAATCTGCACACTTTATTGTCCTCTATTTCGAAATCAAATGACAATTTTATAAAGATTTCTTTTTCTAGATTACGATTCAAAAAAATATTTTTCACATGCATCTGATAAAGTTCCCAATCAAGATTAACAGCAATAGACAATAATACTTTGATTGAGTTCATTTTTGCAACAAGAGAAAAGATCTCCTCTTAGTCAATGCCATAGGTCTAAGTATAACCTTGAGTCATCAATCGAGCTTTATGTCTCTATATCTCTCCATCTGTCTTGAACTTTAAAGTAAAGATCTACTTACATCCCACAACTTTCTTCCCTCAAGAAAGATCAACAACTTTCCATGTGTCATTGATGTGGAGGGCTTTCATTTCTTCTTCTATTGCCATTTTTCAGCTCAGATTTTGTAGGGCTGTCTAAACTTTTTTTGGAATCTCTACACTGTCAAGATTGGCTATAAATGCTATGTACTGATGAGACAAGTTGGGGTAAGATAATTGTCATGTGATGGGATGTTTAGTACAAGTCCAAACACCTTTTCTTAGATCAATAGGAACATCTAGATCTTAATCAAATTGTCGGATAATATAGTACGTTCTTTCTTGGGCTAAAAGTCCTCCTTCAATTCAGATAATTGCACAACTTGGGGAGTCTTTGGTCTACGTGAATAAACCATTATTAGTTTAGGCATATCTAGTTCTCCCCCTTTATTCAATCTGTGATTTTGTTGGAGGAATAAGGAGTATTAGGTTCGAGTGATGAGAGAGATGGCTTGGACAAGGAGGGTGGCTTGAGTGATTCAGCTGAAATTGACATGGGAAGAAAATAGATGGATCCCAATGGTCTTTTTCACTCATTCTCTCCCCCTGAAGAGGAACGTTGAGATAAAATATTTGATCCTCAAAAAAAGAGATATCATAAGAAATAAAGATCTTTGTGGAAGAAGGATAGAAGCATCTATATCCCTTTTGAGAGGATGAGTAACCAACAAAAATGCATTTGATTGCTTTAGAATCAAGTTTACACTTATGTGGAGAATAATCATGAACATATGTAATACAACCAGAGACTCTAGGAAAAAGGGAATTAAAGAAGCGAACATGGCGATAAGTATCAAGAAGACAATTTATTAGGGCACGAAGACTTAAGGTTTTGGATGGGACTCTGTTTATGAGATAGGTTGTGATTAGGATTACTTTCCCCCTAAAAAGAATTTGAAACATGACTAGTGAACATAAGGGATCTGGCCACCTCGAGTAAGTGCCAATTTTTCTCTCTACCACTCAATTTTATTGGGGAGCATATGTACATGAACTTTGATAGAACACTCCATTGTCTTTTAGGTATTGGGTTAGGTCATTTGTGAAGCACTCTCTCCCATTATTAGTTCTCAAATTTTGGATATTGGTTTGATAGATATTTGACACATGTTTATCAAACTATTTAATAATGGATTTGGCTTTTGGCTTTTCTTTCACAAGATAAACCCAACACACTTGTGTATCATCATCGATAAATGTGATGAACAATCTAGAACCCATGAGAGTAGTATGATGAGCTGAACCCCATACGTCACTATGTATGAGATGAAACGGTTTTTACTTTTGATATGCATGAGAAGGGTAATATTTTCTGGTTTATTTTGCACAAATACAATACTCGCAATGAAAATCAGAGGGATTTTTATCAACAAATAAAGTTGGATGCAAAAATTTAAGCTAAACAAAACTAGGATGGTCAAGGCATTTATTTATGAAAAAGCATTATTTTTGAACTAGAAGAAACAAAAAAAAAATTTCACGGAGTTGAAGCATTTTGGAAGCCTTGGACCTCTTGAGAATGTGGGAGATCATATTTCTCCCTGGCAGTGCTAATCATCTTTCCTGAAGGTAGGTCTTGAAACATACAAAGAGAAGGAAAAAATGTTATTGCATATTTTTGGTCTTTACTAAATTTGCTAATAGAGGGAAGATTATACTTCAACTTCGAAACATAATAAACTAAATTTAAATCCATGCCAGATGAGACATTGAATCACAACCTATTGTTTGCGAAATAGCTCCATTAGTCACGGTAATTTTAGTATCATCTTGGCACTTATTTATATTTGACAATAAATTCTTATTTCTACACATATGATCTGAAGTACTCGTGTCTGCAATCCAATTCTTGTTTGCATAATAGTGTGTAAACAAAGCAATACTTTTGTTACCTCTATGTTCTATTGAGCCAATGGGTCCCTTTAAAAAGTTTTGGTCTCTTTGATCAGATTGTGATTATTAAAGATGGTCTGTAGTAGCTTCATCTATTTGGTAGTAAGGTTAAAATTACTTGATTTCTCATTCTCGACAGAAGTCTCGACAACAAGGATTTTTATTGGCTCTCAATTATTTCGTCACTTGTAATCTGCTGCATAGCAATGAATCTTGAAACACGTCTCCCATGTATGATTTGTCCTATGAAAATGAACACACCACAGTTTCTCTTTTTCGGATTGCTGATTTTTCTAATTTTGCTTGCCTTGGTGTGTGACAAGGGCTAAACTAATTGAAATAGTTTCTTGAACAGTGGGAAACATAACCCTTTTTTGCTCTCTTCTCTCCTTACCTCTGCAAAAGCTTCATGAATAGTGGGGAAAGGTTTTGTGCTTAACACTTGACCTCTTACTTCGTTCAACTCCTTGTTTAGTTCTTACAAAACATAGAAGATTTGCTCTTTTTCAATCATTCAGGCAAATTTGATTCCATCTCCAGGATTTTTCCACTGTATCTTATAGTATAAATCCATCTCCTGCCACAATTAAGTCAAAGAATTAAAGTACTCAATGACTAATTTGTTCTCTTAACTCTCACGAAGCTTCGACCAGACTTCAAAACACTGTGATGTATTTTCCAAATCCAAATATATCTTCCAAACTACTGTCTATATATCTTTAGCAGTTTTGTAAAAGAGATAAGTCCTTCCAATTTGTGGCTCAATTGAATTTATTAACCAAGCCATTACGATGAAATTTTCTACATCCCAAGTGTGATAGACAAACTCGGTGGTTGCTGGAAAAGAGATTGCATCTGTGACATAGCTAGATTTGCCCTTGCCTTTAAGGATGAGAAAAATGAATTGAAACTACTCACGAAGATTATTTTCATTGAGTTTGTGCTGAGTAATATGAAGAGAATGCTTTTCAAATTGTCGAGAAGAGGATGAAGTTTTGATGATCATTACCGACATGTTTGCAAGAGGACCGAACAATTGAGAATTGGTTGCGAAATTTATCCTGGCCATTTAACCTGGGCTCTCATACCATGAATAAAGAGGTGAACAAAAAAATATCTTTTTATTATTTTTTCATGAATGGCTTATTACA
>RXID01015266.1:0-117655 GCA_005019695.1 Trichopus zeylanicus subsp. travancoricus | reverse complement strand
CTACTTCTACTTCTGCTGCTACTACTACTGCTGCTGCTGCTATTATTACTGCTACTACTACCACTACTATTACAACAACTACTACTACTAATGTTGTTGTTGTTGTTGTTGCTACTACTACTACTACTATTACCACTACTACTACTACTACTACTACGACTACTACTACTACTACTACTACTACTACTACTACTACAACTACTACTACTACAACAATAACAACTACTGCTGCTACTACTGCTGCTACATCTACCACTAATGTTGCTGCTACTACTACTACTACTAATGTAGCTACTGCTCCTACTACTACTACTACTCCTTCTGCTAATCTTAGTACTACAACTACTACTTATCTTACTACTACTATTACTGCTACTACAACTACTATTGCTACTGTCGCTGCTTCTACTACTATTACTATTTCTACTACTACTACTACTACTCCTCCTCCTACTCCTACTACAACTGCTACTATTACTGTTGGAACTACAACAACTACAGTTGTTGCTACTGTTGCTAATATTACTACTACTACTCTGACTTCTCCTCCTACTACTACTACTGCTATTACTACTACTGCTACTACTACCACTGCTACTGCTGCTGCTACTATTGTTATTACTACAATTGTTGCTGCTACGACTGCTACTACTATTGCTGCTATGACTACAACAACAACTACTACTATTACTATAACTAATGTGGTTACTATAACTACAACAACTACTGCTACTACTATTGCTACTACAGTTGCTGCTACTACCACCACTACTATTACTACTAATTCTACAACTATAATAAATAATACTACTGCTGTTGCTGCTACTTTTGCTATTGCTACAACAATAATAACTACTACTGCTACTACAACTACTGCGGCTAATGATACTACTACTGTTACTACTACTATTGTTATTGTAGCTGCTACTATTGCTGCTGCTACAGCTTCCTCTACTACTATTACTACTATAACTACTGCTTTTGCTACTGCAACTACTACAGCTACTACTATTGCTACTACTAGTACTACTTCTACTACCACTACTTCAACAACTTCTCCTGCTACAAATACTATGACTACTACTACTTTTACTATTATTACTATTACTACAACTACTACTACAGCTAGAAATACTACTACTATACTGATCCTGGTGCTGCTAATGCTACTATGACTATTACCACTACTACGACTTCTTCTACTGCTCTTGCTATGATTAGTAATACTACTACTATTACCACTACTCCTGTTACTTCTACTACTACTCCACTACTGATACTACTGCTAATACTCCTACAGATGCTACTGCTACTGCTACCACTACTAAAATTATCGCTGTTGCTACACCTACTACTACTACTACTACTCCAACTCAAACTACTATTGTTGATGCTGCAACTACTACTACTACTAGTACGACTCCTACTACTTTTACCAATACTACTACTACTACCACTACTGCTTTTGTTACTGCTATTACTACTATTGCTACTACTGCTATGGCATCTACTACAATTTCTACTTATGCTTCTGCTACTACTTCTGCTACTACTACTACTACAACTACGACTGCTGATACTACTAATACTACAACCACTACTACTACTACTATGATTGTTGTTGTTGTTGCTACTACTACTACTACTACTACCACTCCTACTACTACTAGTAGTAGTAATACTACTTTCACACTAATGTTGCGGTTGTTGCTGCAACTTTAACTACTACTACTAAAACCACTACGACTACTACCACTATTACTACAACAACTACTACTACTGCTACTGCTACTACTACAGTTGTTGCTACAACTTCTTCTACTTCTACTACTACTACTACTGCTACTACTACTCGAACTACTACTACCACAACTATAACAACTACTACTTCTATTGCTCCTACTCCTGCTACGACTACTGCTATTGCTACAACAACAACTACTACTACTACTTCTACTACTGCTACTACTACTACTTCTACGACTACTGCTTCTATTGCTACTACAATAGCTACTTCTACTATTGCTGGTACTACAACTACTACTACTATTTCTACTACTGCTACTACTTCTACAACAACAACAACAACAATTGCTGCTGCTACTACTGTCGCAACTATTGCTACTTCTACTACTATTACTACCACACATGTCCTACAACTTATACTACTACCACTACTACTACTGCAACTATACTGCTATTGCTTCTACAATAACTACTACTACTTCTTTCCAAAAATAACAAGAACTACTACCTCTCCTACTACTATGACTCCTACTACTGCTACAACAACTAACACTACTAGTATTGTTGTTGTTGCTACTACTACTACTACTATGGCAACTACTGCTACAACTGCTGCTACTTCTACTACTACTCCAGCTACTCCTGCGACGACTACTACTACTTCTTAAATAACAACTACTGCTACGATTACTACTACTAATACTACTACGACTACTATGATTACTGTTGCTGCTACTATTGCTACACTAACTACTACTAGAACTAAAACTTTTGTTACTGCTGCTACTACTACTAGTACAACTACAACTGCCACTCCCACTGTTACTATTACTACTTCTACTACTACAACTACTACAACTACAACAACTACTACCACCACAACAACAATAACTACTACTACAACTCCTACTTCTACTACTACTACTACTACTACTACTACTTCTTCTACTACTACTCCTAACACTCCTACTACATATACAACAATTACTAATAGTACTACTACTATTATTACTACTACTATTATTATTATTATTATTACGACTACTTCTACTACTACTACTACTGCTACTGCTAGAACTACTGCTACTACTACTACAACTACTACTTCTACCACTCCTACTACAACTATTGCTACTACCACCACCTCTACTACTACTAGTACTATTACTACCATTACTACTACTATTACTGCTACTACTATTGTTTCTACTACTACTCCTACAACTACTACTCCCACTACTACTACTACTACTACTACTACTACTGCTGCTACAACTACTGCTACAAGAATAACAACAACTTCTACTACTACTATGACTAGTACTACTGCTACTGCTATTGCTACAATTACTTCTGATAAACCAACTACAACTACTACAATTACAACTACACCTACTACAACAACTACTATTCCTACTACTACTACTACTACTACAACTTGTACTACTGTTACTGCAACTGCTGCTACTACTTCTTCCGCTACTCGTACTTCTACTACTATTACTACTATTCCTACTCCACATGTACTACTGCTACAGCGGCTACTAATACTGTTACTGCTACTACTACTTCTGCTGCTAATCATACTGCTACTCCAGCTTCTACTACTACTGTGCTACTACAAGTACTACAAGTACTACAACTACTACTTCTACTGCGACTACTGCTGTTGCTCTTAGAACAAATACTACAATTGCTGCCTATGTAACTACTACTATAACTATGACTAAAATGACCACTTATACTAGTACGAGTATTACTACTACTACTATGAAAACAACAATAACTTCTTCTGCAAATACTACTAGTACAATTGCTACTGCTGCTACTACTACTACTACAACAACAAGTACTACTACTTGTACTACTACTACTACTACTACTACTACTACTACTATTACTACTACTACTACTACAACTGCTACTACAATTATTACTATAGCTACTACTACTACTACTACTATTACTACAACTTCTACTACAGTTATTACTACTACTACGGCTACTACTACTGCTATTACTACTAATACAACTACTACTACTCTACTACTCCACCTATTACTATTACATATGTTGTTGCTGCTACAGTTGCTACTCGTACTACTACTAATACTACTACTGCTACAACTTCTAGTATTACTACTGCGACTACAACTACTCTTGCTACTACTACTACTATGCCTACTACTGCTGCTGCTGCAACTGCTACTACACCACTACTACAACTACTATTATTAGAATTACTACTACTCCTACAACTACCACTACTACTCCTACTAGTCCTACTGTTACTATTACTACTAGTAAAACTACTACCACTACACCTACAGCTACTACTACTACTCCTACTACTACAACTATTACTACTACTACTACAATTAATATAAATTCTCCTACAACAACTGATAATACTGCTGCTACTACTACTCTAATACTTTTACTACCACTACTACTAATACTAATACTACTATTACTACTACTACTACTACTACTACAACTACTAGTACTACTACTACTACTACTACTACTACTACTACTACTACTACCGCAACTACTGCTACAGTTACTACTACTTTTACTACTACTGCTACTACTACTACTACCTCTACTAATACTACTACTACTACTACTTCTATTACTACAAATACTACTACTAGTGCTACTACTACTACAACTACCACTGTTGTTGTAGCTACTGCTACTGCTACTATTAATACTCCTACTACTACTACTATGACTCTCACAACAACAACTACTACTACTTCTGCCACTAGGAAACTACAAGCACTGCTACCGCAACCAATACTACTACTACTACAGCTACACCTACTACTACTACTACAAAAACTACTACTACTACTACTACTACAACTACTTCAACTACTGCTGCTTCTACTCATACTAATGCTACTGTTACAACTGGTATAACTACTGCTACTGTACTACTACTACGATTAGTACTGTTACTACTACTTGTACTACTACTACAACTATAACTACTAATACAACAACAACAACTACTACTAATTCTACTACAACTACTGAAACTACTATTACTACCACTCCTGCTACTGCTACTACTACTTTTTTTCCTATTACTACAACTTTTGCTACTAGTACTGTTACTACTACTATTATTACTGCTACTATTGCTACTACTAGGACTGCTGCCACTACTACTACTATAATTGTTATTACTATACCACGACAAAAACTACTATGATTATTGCTACTATTGATTTTGCGGCTACAACTACTGCTACAATTGTTGCTGCTGCTACTACAACTACTATTACTATTGCTACTACTGCTGCTACAGCTACTACTTCTACTTCTGCTACTACTTCTACTACTACTACAATTGCACCTACAACAACTACTGCTACTACTACTACTACCGATACTACTACAACTACAACACTAATACTTTTGCGGTTGTTGCTACTACAACTACGGTTGCTGCGACTACTGCTATTGCTACTGCTACAACTACTGTTGATGCTCTTACAACTACAAGTACTGTGGTTGCTCTTATAACTACTACTACTACTACTACTATTACAACGACCACTATTACTATTACTATGACTATTACTACAACTACTTCTGTGACAACAACAACAACATCTTTAACTTCTACAACTAGTACTTCTACTGCTGCTGCTACTACGACTACAACTGATGCTACCACTACTATTACTACTACTACTAAGACTACTACTACTACTGCTACTAATGCAAATACTACTACTGCTACTACTACAACAACAACTATTAGTACTACTACTGCAACTGCTACTATTGCTACTACTATTACTATACTCCAACAACTACTATTATTACTAATACTACTGTTACAACCACTACTACTGCTACTACTACTCCTACTACTACGACTCGAACTACTACTACTACAGCAACTATTTCTTCTACTATTTCTACTACTTCTACTATTATTACCATTATTGCTACTATCATTGCTTCTGCAACTACTAATACTACTACAGCTGATGCTACTACAACTACTACAGCTACTTCTACCGCTACTACAACTCCTGCTACAAATACTACTATGACTATTACAAGAACTACTATTGCTACTACTGCCACTACGGCAACTACTAGTACTACTACTTCAACTACTACTACTACTCCTCTTATTACTACTAATACTACCGCTACTACTACTACTACTACTACTACTAGTGCTACGATTACTACTACTACTACTCCTGCTCCTACTCGTACTATGATTACTACTACCATTACTATTGCTACTACTAATACTACTACTACTACTACTACAACTACGACTACTACTAATATTGCTACTGCTAATACAGCTATTTTTATTATGAATACCACTACTACTGCTACTACTACTTCTACTACTACAACTAATGCTGCTACTACTACTACAGCTACTACTACTACTACTACCACCACAACAACAGGTACTACTGCTGCTCCTTCTACTACTACTACTGCTCCTAATACTACGATTACTATTATTAATACTATTACTACTACAAATCCTACAACTGCCATTACTACTACAACTACCATTACTGCTCCTACTAATATCCCGACTACTACTATAGCAACTGCTACTACTATGACTACTACTACAACTATTACTACTACTAATAGTACTATAACTGCTACTATTGCTAGTCCTACCACTACTCCTACCACTTATACTGCAACTCCAACTACTACTAGTACTACTATTAGTACTATTACAACAACTACTACTACAACAACACCAACCACTTCTTCTACTACTACTAACATTGGAGCTACTACTACTGCTACTACTACAACAATAACTACTACTAGTAGTACTATTACTTGCACCTTTACTAATACTGCTACTACTACTATTATTACTGCTACAACTACTAATATTCCAACGCCAACTACTACAACTACACCTAGTCTACTACTATTACTACTCCTACAACTACTACTACTACTACAACTCCTAATACTCCTATTACTACTACTATTGCTACAACTACTATTACTACTACTACTCATACGACTATTGCTACTACTGCTATCATTACTACTACATTTGCTACTTTTGCTATTACTACTACTACTACCACTACTACTACTCCAACTACTACCACTACCACTACTACTACAACTGCTATTACTGCTACTACTGCTACAACCGCAACTACTGCTACTTTTGCTACAAATGTTGTAGCTTTTTCCGCTGCTACTACTACTACTGTTCCTACAGCTGTTACTACTTTTGATACTACTGCTACTACTAGCACTACTACCCCTACTGTTACTACTGCTACTACTCCTACTACAACTTCTACAACAACTACTACTACTGCTACTATGGTTACTACGACTACTACTACCACAACGACTTCTATTACTACTACTACTTTTGCTACTACTACTACTCTAACTACTGCTACTACAACTACTACCTTTACTTCTTTTACTACTACTACTGTTGGTATTACTACTACACCTACTACTACCGCTACGGCTACTACTGCTACTACTGCTACTATGGTTGGCACTGCTACTATTGCTACCCCGAATACTACTTCTACTATTTCTAGTACCGTTACTACTATTACTTCTACTACTATTACTACTACTATTACTTCTACCACTATAGCTTCTCCTACTGCACCAACTTCTGCTACTACTATTACTGCTACTACCACTGCCACAATAACGACAACAACTACTACTACTACTATAATACCTTCTCAAATATTACTAGTAATTTTAATACTACCACCATAGCTATTACTGCTACGATTGCTACTACTACTACTGCTACTTTTTCTACTACTATTATATAACTTTCACAACTAATACTGCTACTACAACGACTACTACTACTACTACTGCAATTGTTGCTAGAACTTCTACTTCCACTACTACTACTACTATTATTATGACTATTACTACCACAACTACTACTTTTACTACTTTTCCTATGCAAGAACACCAACTACTACTGCTACTCCTCCTACAACTACTGCTACTACTACGACTACTACTACTACTAATACTACTATAATAATGACGACTACTACTACTTCTACTGCTTTTGCTACTACTGCTACCACTACTCCTGCTACTACTACTACTACTACAACTACTACTACTACTACTTCTACTACAACTACTACTACGCTACTACTGCTGCTACAACAACTATTACTACTACTACTACTTCTACTCTTGGTACTCCTACTACTACTACGATTACAACAACTACTACTACTCCTACTATTACAACAACTACTACTACTACTTCAACTACAGCTACAACTGCTACTACTATGACAACTACCGCTTCGGCTTCAACTACTAATACTCCTGCTACTACTATAGCTATTACTGCTACTACTTTTGTGACTTCTATAACTACTACCACTGCTACTATTGCTTCTACTACAACTGCTATTATTACCATTCCTACTACTCCTCTTCCTATTGCGACCACTACAACACCTACTACTACTACTATTGCTACTGCTGCTACGGCTACTACAAGTACTTCTACTACTACTATTGCTCTTAATACTACACTACTACTACAACTACAACTACTAGTACTACTTCTACTACTATAATTAGTAATTATATTACTTTTGCTGCTGCGACAAGTACAATAGCTATTCGGACTACTACTACTACAACAACAATAACTAATTCTTCTTCTACTACAACTACAACAACTTCTACTATTACTACTATGACTACTAATACTTCTATTGCTTTAACTAGTTTTACAACTTTTCCTACAACAAGAACACCGACTGCTACTACAACATCTGCTACACCTACAGCTACTGCTACTACTACTACTATTATTGCATCAATAACTACTACTACTACTATTGCTTCTGCTGCTATCGCTACTACTACACCAACTACTACTACTTCTTGTCCTATAATTACTGCTACTGCTATAACTCGTGCTATTGCTACTACTGCTACAATTACTAAAACAACAACTACAACAACAACAATAACTACTACTACTACTACTGCTGTTATTGTTGCTACTACTGCGAAAACTACTACTACTGCTACTACAACTGCTGCCACAATAACCAAACTGCTACTACTACTGCTACCACAATTGTTACTTCTATTGCTACTACTGCCACTACTACTGCTGCTGATACTACTAATGCAGCTGCTTCTCCTTCTACCACTACTACTACTTCAACTACTTCTATGACTACTACTACTAACACTTCTATTACTATTGCTGCTACAACTACTACTAATGCTACTACCTCTCCTACTGCTACTACAACTACTACCATTACTTTTATTACTGCTGCCACTACTACTATTTCTATTACAACTACTTCTACCACTACTACTATAACCACTACTAATACTATTACTGCTACTAGTAGTACTACTACAGCTACTGCTGCTACTACTACTACTACTGCTACTACTACTGATACCACAGCTCCTGCGGCTACTTCTACTACTACAACTACTCTAGCACATATTGCTACTACTACTACTACTAGTACAACTAATATTGCTACTACTACTGCTAATACTACTACTACTAGTACTTATATTACTATAACTACAACTACGGCTACTACCACTGCATCTAATACTTGTAAAACTACTACTTCTACTACTGTTGCAACTACTGCTACTATTACAAATACTATTGCTACTACTACAACAACAACAACTACTACTACTAGTACTACTACTTCTACAACTACTACTCCTGCTACTACTACTATTACTACTCCTCCTATTTCGGCTACTAATACGACTACTACAACTATTATTACTACTACTAATACTACTACGGCTACTATGACTACTCCTCCAACTACTGCTACTACTATTACAACTACTTCTACTACTGCTCCTCCTACTACCGTTGGTACTATCACTATGACTACTACTACTGCTGCTGCTGTTGCCACTACTACTAATACAACAACAATAACAACAACAACAACAACTACTACTACAACTACTACAACTACTCCTATAGCTACTACTGCTTCGACTAATATAGCTATTACTAATATTAAAACCACTATTACTACTACTATTATTACTCCTATTGCTACTACTACTACACCTACTGCAACAACAACAACTACTGCTACAACGACTACTACTACTACTACTACTACTACTACTACTACTACTACTACTACTACTACTACTACTACTTCTACTACTTCTACTACTACTACTACTATTGCCTCTACTAAAAGTACTATTGCTCCTATTACTAGACTACTACTACAAATAAAACTACTAGTACTACTTCTACTCCTACAGATAGTACTTCTACTACTACTACAGCTGCTACTGCTGTCATTACTAATGCTACTACTACTACCACCACCACAACAACAACAACAACTACTACTACTACTCCTCCTCCTACTATTGCTTTCACTACTACTAATATCACATCATATATCACAACTACTACTTCTACTACTACAACTAGGACTACTACAACTGTTGTTGTTGCTGCTACTACTATTACTACTATTATTGCAACAACTGCTACTATTGCTTCCAATTTTACTACTATAACTAGTACTCCTAATACTACTAGTACTACTACTACTACTACTATTACTACTACCACTACTACTGCTACACCTACTACTACTGCTACTACTATTGCTAAAACAACAACTACTACTACTATTTCTACTGCTGCTACTACTCACGCTACAACCACTACTACTACTACTACTACTACTACTACTACTACTACAACTATTACTACTACTACTCCTACTACTAGTACTACTATTATTACTACAACTTCTCCTACTACTACTACTGCTACGGCTATTGCTGCTTCTACTACAACTAATACTACTTCTCCCATGACAAGAACAACAACTACTACTAGTACTTCACCAACAACTACTTCTAGTGCTACTACTTCTACTACTTTGCCTACTGTTACTGCTACTACCAAAACTACAATTGCTATCACTACTTCTACAGCTACTACTACAATAAGTACTACTACTATTACTGCTACTACTGCTGCTGCTACTGCTGCTATGACTAGTAGGACTATTACTTCTATTGCAACTACTTCTACAACTAATGTTGCGGCTACAACTCCTACTACTACTTCTCCTGCTACTACCACTATAGCTACTACTACTACTTGTACTTCTACAACTACTACAGCTACTACAATAATAACAACAACTACTACTACTACAATTACTATTGTTGCTACTACTGCTATGACTACCATAACTATTACTACTACTACTTTTACTTCTACTATTACTACTCCTGCTACTACTACTACTGCAGCTAATACTAACACACTAGTATAACAACTTCTACGATTACAACTACTTGTAGTTCTAGTACTATATTACTACTACTGTTGCTGCTACATCTGCTACTACCACTACTGCTGCTACTACTACTACTGTTGCTACTACTGCTACTGCTACTACTACTACTGAAACAACTACAACTACTACTACTGCAAATACTACTATTGAAATAACTTCTACACCAACAACTACTACTATTACTACAGCTACGACTGCTGCTACTACTACTATTACTTCGCCGACTACTACTACTACTACTCCCCCTTCTGCTTCTACTACTACAACTTTTACTATTGCTACTAGAACAACTACTACTACCACTACTACTACTATTGCTGCTGCTACTACTACTATTTTATAAATGTAACTAGAACTACCACTACTACTACTACAACTTCTATGACTTCTATTGTTGCTACTATAACTAATGCTGCTACTACTACTGCTGCTACTACTAATACTAATACTACTACTGTTGCTGCTACTACTGCTGCTGCTTCTACTACAGCTACTACTGCTATGTCAGCTACTACTACAACAACAACTAGAATTGCTGCTGCTACTTCTACTAATACTACTACTACTGCTATTTCTACAACTATTACTACGAGTGCTACTTCGAATACTACTACTACTACTATGAAGACTACTACCACTACTACTGCAGATGCTGCTGCAAGTGTTGCTACTACCAATGCTACTACTACTACTACTACAGCCACAACAACTACTACTATTACTACTGCTACTCCAACTACTGCTACCGCTACTACGACTATTATTTCACATACTACAACTCCTACTCCTACTACTCCACTGCATCTACTACTATTACGTTACATACCACAACTACTCCTACTACTACTACTGCAACTGTTATTATCGCTACAGCTACTAATACTACTACTACTACTTCTACTACTGTTACTGCTACTAATGTTGCTACTACTACTACTACTACTACAACCACAACTACTATAACAACAACAACTACTACTTCTGCTACTACTACTGCTGCTACTACTGCCTTTAATACAACTATTTCTACTGCTGCTGCTGCTACTAATGCTACTATTGCTACTACTTCTACTACTGCTACTACTACTACCACCACCACAACAACTACTACTAACACTGCTACTACTACTACTACTACTACTACTACTACTTCTACTAATGTAGCTACTACTACCATTACTGCTACTACTATGGCTACTACCACTTCTACTACTACTACTACTGCTCCTGCTGTTACTATTGCTACTATTGTTACTACTAGTACCACTACTCCAACTACTACTACTATAACTACTACTACCACTCCAACAACTACTACTGATACTACAACTACTACAACTGCGACTACTATAACTAATACTACTACTACTATTACTCCTCGTACTACTCCAACTACAATTACTGCTATTGCTACTACTACTACTATTACTTTGCCAACTACTACTACTGCTATTAGTACTAGATCTATAACAACTACTACTACTGTTGCTTCTACTACTACACCTTCAACCATAGCTTCTTCTACGGCTACTACAACTACTACCGCTACTGCTATAGCTACTACTACTAGTACTACTACTGTTGATACTACAACTACTACTACTGTTGATACTACAACTACTACTACTAATACTATAATTGCTACTACTTCTACTGCTGCTACTACGACTACAACTGTTGCTACTAGTTATACTTCTAATACTTCCACTACTACTGCTTTTGCTACTGCTGCTACTAATATTACTACTACCACGACTACTACTCCCACTACTACTGCCACAACAACTACTACTACTACCACTACTACGGCTACACCTTCGTCTTCTTCTACTACTATAATTAGTACAACTAATCCTACTTTTGCTACTACTAATGCTACTTTAACTACTTCTACTACTACAATTGCTGCTGCTGACGCTACTTCTACTTCTACTATTCCTACCGCTATTACTACTACTATGATTATTCCTGCTACTATCAATACTACTACTACTACTAACACAATTAGTACAACAACTTCCACTATGACTACTGCTGCTAGTCCTACTACTACTACTGCTACTGCTACTACTACTGCTACTGCTAATACCGCCTCTATTGCTACTACTGCTACTGCTAGCACTACAATAGTTACTACGACTACAACAACAACTACTACTATAACTCCTACAGCTACCACTTCTACTACAACAACTACTACAACAACAGCAACTACTACTACAATAACTACTACTACTAGTTCTACTTGTACTACTATTGTTACTACTACGTCTCCTACAACTACAACTGCTACTATTGATACTTCTACTAATATTACTACCACTATTACAGATACTACTACTATTACCTCTACTACTACTAATACTACTTCTCTCACTACTACTACTACTACTACTACTACTACTACTACAACTACAACTACTACAACAACTACTACTTCTCACTACTACTACTACCACAACTACTTCCAGAACTACAATGGCTACAACTACTTCTACAGCTACTACTACAACTAATACTACTACTATTACTTCTACTACATCTACTACAACTAATACTGCTGCTTCTACTACAACTACTACTACTGCCTCTACATCTATTGCTGCTACTACAACTGCTACTACGGCTACGGCTATAGCTATAGCTCAACTTCTCCTACTACTACAACTATGACTACCACAACAACTACTACTACTACAGCTACTACAATGATTGCTACTCCTATTGCTGCTTCTACTACTAGTACACCTACTACTACTACAACTAATACTGTGGTTGCTGTTACCACTACTACAACTTTTGCTACTCCTTTTACTACTACCAGTGCTACTACTACTATTACTACTATTGCTAGTGCTACTACTACTACTAATACAACAACAACTACTACTAACGCCGGCGATGCTCGCCGAAGTGTTAGAGGTCTCGGAAGCGCTTCTTTAAGAATGAAAGTAGCAACAAGAAATAAGGAGAAGATATGGAGAAACTCTCGGATTCTTATTGCTACTTCTGGATTTCTGTGATTTTTCTAAGATTTCTACGATCATTTACAATGGAGGCGTGCCCCTTATATAGAGGGCACGGTGATGTAAGCGCTCACATCAGCTGGTGGTATGAGCTAAGCGCTTACATCAGCATAATAGTAACCTATACTAGGGTAGGCCTATAGCCTTTACATAAGACTCCAAGGGAAGTCTTGTCCTAGGCATAGCCTTTATATCCTAAGGCGTAGCCTTTACAAAAGACTCCAAAAGAGATCTTATCCTAAGGCGTAGCCTTTATATCCTAAGGCATAGCCTTTACAGAAGACTCCAAAAGACGTCGCTGTCATAGGCTGGTAGCTCGTCCTTTGGCTAGGCTCGTCCTCTTGCTAGGCTTTGACTTCTTATTTCTAGCTCTAGCTGCTACTGTACTGTACAACAGGATTCTACTTTCCTGTATTAGCTTTTATACTTCCCACCACGCTCCGCCTGCTACGGGACAATGGTAGGTATTGCCTGCGTCTGCTTGACTCGCGCTCTCTTGTTCATGAACCATTTGTGGATGTTGGCTTCAGAGATTGGTCCATGTAGTCTTAGCACCCAAGCTAGGTCCTGTGTTTGCTTCTTTCTAGGGGGCCTGTCGCTTTGACGGAAAAGGCTGTTGAGTATCCGCAGTTGCGTTGGTGTTGGTGCCCACCGTCGTCCGGCTGTGGGTCCTGTGTTGTATGCCTTTGGCCATCTGAATTGCATGGAGCCTATCAGGTGCTCCCTTGTTTTCTTGATAAGCAGCTTGATTTCAGATTGCTGCTCCTTGTCATAGTCTGCACATGCTATGTCCTTGAGAATTCTGTTGGTGTGGTCGTAGAGCTCTTGTATGATGAATCCCGGGTACTCTGTACGCCTTGGTACTTGCTCACCTTGCGGGATGTAGTGAACCACACAGTTGTGCATGACGCTTTCTGCAGGGATTACCTCAGTATGGAAACTATAGAAAAGTTTCCTTGTATCCCTGGATTCTCTTGGACTCCCATCTTTTGTGAGTGTTTCTTTTGGGCGGTACAGCCATTGTCCTATGAGGGACACCTGTCCTCCTTTGTCTTGGAAAATCCCCTTGATAATAATTACATAGGGATTTTCATATATCAATTCGGGCGCCAGTAGTACCTCATCATGAAGATGGTTGGTTCTTCCATCTAGCCTGAATGCGAGGTAGTGTAGTTTCTCCTCTGGGCCCCTTCCGGAGGTTAGAACCGCTTCTCCTACGGGCTTTGCTGGGTACTCCTCTTGTGCCAGGGGAGAAGTACTTGTTGTTGGGGTAATGGAACTTGGCCCGTTGTTATGCCTAGTGCACCCTTCCTTTTGCGGTTGGCATCCTTCTTCGAGTTCCTGTAGAACATATATGACTTCATTTTGTCTGAGTGGGCGGAGGGAGTTGTGGAGGTTCTGAGGATCCTCCCCTTCTGAGATGCTGTATATTGCATCACTCTGGTCCTCTCCTTCCTGCACAGATATTAAGTCATAATTATCTGGAAGATCTAGTTGCTCGAAGATGGCAACCCGTTTTACATTCTTTCTGTCATTGGGGCATTCTCTAGCGAAATGGCCCATGTCTCCGCAGAGGTAACACTTGCAGCGCCTGTTGCGCACAAGGTGCTTCCTTCTCTCAATGCGCACGTGGGTGTCGTGCGGCTTTCCTTTGTATGTCTTCGCCTTTCTGACCCCGTACTTCTTTTCTGTGGTGTAGTAGCCTGGGATAGGGATCTTGCTGCAGAAGGAAAGATCCTTGAGGGATCTTTTGAATGCGGCGTCTTTGCATTCCTCCTCTAGGTATTTGTAGGCGAATAGTATCCTGGGTATCACCCTGATGTTTACTCCAGGATACCTCTGATCGAAGGCCGCCTTTATTCTTCGGCCAATGTCTCCCGGCATTTTTAACCAAAACTTCTCAGATAGCTCCGTGCCTATAAACAACCTTCCAGTTTTGGTAGCTAACCTGAGGTAGTCATTCATGTATAAAAGGATATCTTTCATGTTTGTACATGAAAGTCTTTCCAAGTCCCGGTATGCCGTGTCTTGAGCCAAGGTTGAACCTTGGGCTGGATCCTCCAATGAGAAGACCCTTCTCATCTGGGAAAGGATGTTTTGAGTGCCATCCCTTCCTCCTCCGGCTGCAATAATGGCTTGGTATTCTGTGCCATATAGCATACGCCATTGCACCCATGCAAGCCTGGCTGTTTCCCCTAGGAGGTTTTCCATGTATTCAATCTTGTCTCGCGCATCAGTGAATCCTTGCGCGGCAACATGGTTCCTTGTGATGGTTTCCCATCTTGCAAATGTTTCCTCAAATAGCCCGAGCTGTTCGGGTATTATCAAGAGGGCTCCTTCATTCTGCTGTGCGGACGGTATGGTCCACCTTTCATTGTTGAAGCCTCTTTGGAAACTTCCTTGGTTCCGCTGCCCAGACTCCGTTGTTATTCTGGATATTGCTGGAGTCGTGTTGGCCGCTGGTGGGTAACCTGGGGGTCCTGGTTCCATTGAAGCATCTGGGGGGGGCATGTACGGCCCGCTCGGAGATGTTGCCGAGGTTAGTGTACTTGTGTACAACCTCTCAGATAGCCTTTCGGCTAGTTTTCGCAGGGCAGGGTACTCCATCTCCGATACTTCCTCTTCGATGCCTGCTGCAATAACATTAGCACTATGAGGGGGACAAGTGGTACCTTCTTCCTCATGCTTTTCAGAAGGTATGCTGGCTGGTTCCTCCTCATCAGGCTCTTTCTCGTCATCTTCGTCTCCCCATCCAGTTGGTTCGGGGGGGCCATAGTAGAATGACTCCGGGGGAGTGTATTTGACATAGCAGTCATACTTCCCACTAGGTTCTCCTAGTGTGTCCCAGACTTCATCTGGTTGTTGGGAAAGCACGTCCCTTCTGCCTTCAGGAGGATCTTCGTTCTCGTCGGGATATACATCCCACTTTGGAGCTCTGATTGGGTATTCCATCTCTCCTTCTCCTTCAGGGAACCCCTCTTTGCAGAGCTGATGAAAGTAACTTTCGTCGTCACTTTCCTCTTCAGCTTCTTCCTCTTCCTCCAGCAGGATGGCAATTATATGAGGAGTTCTGAGCTCCTCTTCGTCATTGAATGCCTCCTCATCTCTTGGGAGGTAGCAGGATCTTCTTGGCGTTATTGTCGGCTTGTAGCTTTCGAAACGCAGAGAGATACTCCCATCAAGGAGGCTCCTGCTCATGACCTCCTCAGGTTGAGTTGGTGCGGAGAGCTTCGTTGGCCGGACAGTCCAACTGCGCCCTTGTAGCACCTCTGCTGAGTACCTACGTCCTCGGAGGGCGTGTACTCCGTGGCTTGCTAGGTAGTCGACGACTCCTTGAATTTCGTAGGCAAAGCCTACGTTTGGGGTATTCGAGAGTCTTCCTACCATGCCTCTAGTGATTAATAAATTGGACTCACCACTTTGCCAGTTCTCGTATCCCTTAGTTAGGATAGAGACTTGTACGTGCTTGTCGAAGTCCTTGACAGTCATCATGACGTCTGGTATAATGTATACCAGTTGACTGCCTTTTGCTAGGTCCACCTCCATCGTGGCCAGTAGTGCTTTGTTTCCTTCCCACCGGTTATCGCGGAAGATGACCAGAGCCATTGTACCAACTTCCAGTCGGTGTAGGATCTGGAGTCAAAGTTGCAGCACACCGAGGTGTATGTACTGCATCCCACTTTGCCATAGTTGATGGTAGCTTTCCTCCTGTATGAATGGGAGGTCTACCTGGTCACTGTCGACACAGAGGATTGCCTCTTCTAATCTGTGTGTGTACACCCGATGGTGCACATCGTCCTTCCGGGAGTGGTACAGAACCTCCGCTGGGACTATTGTAGCTCTCTCCTGCATTGATAGTTTTAATTGTACCTGAGGATCAATCTGCTGCTCTAGTGTGTCTTGCGGGGTGTTTCTTCCCATCAGGAGTCTACCCATTCTCCTGGTTGTTTGTTAAGCCGTATGAAGGTGCCTGTGGCTCCTTCAGTATCCCCGAATCTGATCTTCGCACATTGGAGATGGTGCTGGGATAGGTAGCCCTTTGTAAACCAACTGGGTGTTGGTTCCTGGGGCCATCGCCTCCAAGCTTTTGCACTTCCTCAGCTAGTTTCTGGTAAGGATCCCGAAAGACCCTTAGTTTGCCTCGTGCCTCCTGAGGCCTTCGCGTGCGCCTCTCGTGCTGTTGGAGAAGCTTGTCCAGCCGTTCAAGGCTGTCGCCTGGTTCTCTTTGCTGGGGTTGTTGCCTGAACGCCTCAAGTACGAGTCCTCGGGCCTCTTGTTTTGAAAGGGGCCTGCTGTCTAGGACTGCAGTTGTTAAAGTCTTCAGAGAAATCTCGAGCCTCGAGATCTCTTGTGTGCAAGCTTGATGCAGTTCAAAGAGTTGTTTTAAATTCTTTAAGTTAACTCTTGATGCAATACAGGTTTTGTCGTAAATAACAGACAAATTGTGAGCTAGTTGGTTGGTGGAAACTTTTGTTACTAAAGCAAGGTCAAGATACTCAAGGCTAGAGGTTCGGGAACGTTCATACCCCTCCTGAATGGATTTTTCCCATGCTTCAGACATATGGGCTAAAAGTTCACAGTTACCATAATTTCCCAAGGATAAATTCCAGTATTAGGTTAAACATGGCAATTCCTTACTAGATTAAAACAATGCTTCAGGATCATACAGGTGTGCCCTTGGGCTTACTCACGGCCACTCGCCTTCACTGCCAAGTTAGGACCTGTCCTTTTTCCTTACACAAAGCTCTTCATCCAGTCAGTAAAAACCATGCTTAATTCTAATCCGCAAATTACCACAAAGGAAAAGATAGCACTTATGAAATCTTAACACAAAATCTGAACACAGTAGTGTAAATCAGGATTTGGGTAATTACGACCCTTACCTCGCACTCTTGGCACCTTGACCTCTTGGGGGTTCTACTCCGCCATATCTTTAGCTAGCTCTGATACCATGAAGTCGACCTTCCTAACGCCGGCGATGCTCGCCGAAGTGTTAGAGGTCACGGAAGTGCTTCTTTAAGAACGAAAGTAGCAACATGAAATAAGGAGCTACTACAACTATTGCGACAACTGCTACTATTACTTCTTCTACTACTTATTCTACTACAACTACTGCTCCTACTAATAGAGCTTCTGCTACAACTGTTGTAGCAACAACAACAACAACTACTACTACTATAACTATTACAACTATAAATACTACTACTAGTCCTCCTCCTCCTCCTACTACTACTACTATTGCTGCTACTACCACTACATCTATGACTACTACTTCGATTATTACTACAACTGCTACTACTGCTAGCACTACGACTACTACTACTGCTATTGCTGCTGCTGCTGCTACTGCGCTAATGCTACTAGTGCTACCTCTACTACCACTACTACTACTACTTCCATCGTTGCTACCACTACTACTGCCACTACAACTAAAGGTACTGCTACAACAACAATAGCTACCACTACAACAACTACTGCTATTACAACTATTGTTGCTACTACTAATACTAATACTACTACTACAACTGCTACAATGGCTACTACTTTTAATGCAGCTACTATTGCTACTTCTTCAACTACTATTACAATAAATAGTATTGCCACTTCTGCTGTTGTTGTTATTGTTGGTACCACTACTATTCCCACTATTGCTGCTACTTCTAAGACTACTACTGCTACCACTACAACTATAGTTACTACTAGTGCCACTCCTAATACTACTACTACTACTACTACTATCGCTACTACTAATACTACTACTACTCCTACTGCTGTAGCTACTAATACTAATGCTGCTACTACTACTATGACTACTACTAGTACTTCCACAACTAGTACTAGTACTAATACTACTACTACTACTACTCCTACGACTGCTACTGCTACTGCTACTACTTCACATATTACAACTACTACTTCTATTACCACAACTACTATGATCGCAACAGCTACTGGTACTACTACTACTGTGGTTATTGCTGCTGCTACAACTACTACTATAGCTACTCCAGATATTACTGCTACTAAAGTTACAACTAGTACTGGTACTACTACTACTACTACTAATACTTGAACTACTACTACTACCACTACTACTACTATTACTCCTAGTACTACTACTACTATTGCTACTGCTGCTACTACTAATGCTGCTACTACTACTACTAGTGCTACTATTATTGCTACTACTCCTACTACTACTACTCCTACTACTACCACTGCTACTACTATTACTACCGCTACTATTTCTGCTATGGCTACTGCTTCTACTACTATTAATACTACTTCTCCTACTACTACTACTACTACTACTACTACTACTACTACAACTCCTCCTAGAACTACAACTAGTACAACTACTTCTACTACTTTGCCTATTGCTACTACTACTACCACAACTATAATTGCTACAACAGCTTATACAACCACAATTATAACTCGTACTAGTGCGATTATTGATACTACTGCTTCTATTGCAACGACTACTACAATAACTATTACTAGTATGACTGCTACCACTACTGCTATTGCTACTACTACTATTACTACTACTTCTACAACAGTTGCTGCTGCTATAGCTACTACTAGTACTTCCCCTACTAGTACCACCATGGCTACTACTACTTCGACTCCTAGTACTACTACCACTATGGCTACTGCTATTGCTTAACTTCACCAACTACTACTACTACTTCTAGCACCACTACTACTACCACCACCAATACTTCAAATAATAACACAGCTACTACTACTACTACCACTACTTCCACTACTGCTTTTACTACTACTATTACAACTCCTACTACTAACAATACTAGTACAATAACTTCTATTATTTCTACTACGGCAACTTCTATTGCTACTACTACTACTATTACTACGACTACTACGACTGCTACTACTGCTACTGCTGCTACTACTAATACTATTTCTACTACTATGCTAATGCTACTAGCACTACGTCTACTACTACTACTTCTACTACTGCGCTAATGCTACTAGCACTACGTCTACTACTACTACAACTTCTATGGCTTCAACTGCTACTACCACTACTACTGCTACAACTACTACTACTGCGGCAACAACTATCGCTACTACAACTATCGCTGCTGCTACTAAGACTTATGCTACTGCTACAACTGCTACTACTGTTGCTACTTCTACTACAGCTAGTACTATAATAACAACTAGTACTACCACAGCTACTTCTACTAATACTACTACTGCTGATGTTGCTACTACTATTACTACTTGTGCTACTTCTACTCCTCCTCCTACTACTACTACTACTGCTGCTGCTGCTGCTACGACTACTACTACTACCACCACCACCACCACCACTACTAATACTACAACGACGACTACTACTACCACTACTATTTCTACTACTACTACTTCTACAACTACTACTTCTACTACTACTACTACACCTACTGCTGCTGCTTCTACTACAACGAATGGTACTACTACTACTACTATTACTACTGTTGCGACTACAACTACTACTACTCATACTACTACTACTGCTACTGCTATAATTACCTTACATACCACAACTACTACTATTATGTTACATACTAGAACTACACCTACAGCTACTACTGCTACTATTATTATTGCTATTGCTACTAATACTACTACTACTACTACTACTGTTTCTTCTACTAACGTTAGTACCAGTACTAGTACTCCTAATACTACCACTAATACTACTACTACTTCTACCATAACTACAGCTACTA
The DNA here is from genome assembly GCA_005019695.1 of Trichopus zeylanicus subsp. travancoricus. Classification (NCBI taxonomy): domain Eukaryota; kingdom Viridiplantae; phylum Streptophyta; class Magnoliopsida; order Dioscoreales; family Dioscoreaceae; genus Trichopus; species Trichopus zeylanicus. The sequence goes on along the minus strand of RXID01015266.1, from coordinate 95,749 downwards.
CTACTACTAGTACTGCTACTACTGCCACTACTACTACAACTACTACAACTGCTACTACTACTATTGCTACTACTGTTACTACTAATGCTACTAATTCTACTACCACTACTACCACCACCACCACTACTACTACTAGCAACTACCACAGCCACTACTACTACTACCACTGCTACTACAACAACAACAACAACAACTACTACTACTATTACTTCACATACTACATCTACTACTTCTACTACGACAGCTTGTACTGCCGCTACCACTAATGCTTCGACAACTACTATTACTACTTCAGTTGTTATTGCTGCTGTTACTACGAATGCTATTGCCACTACTGCTGCTACTGCTACTATTATTACTACTAGTATTACTACTTCAACTACTACTGCCACTACAACTCCTACTACTATTACTACTACTGCAGCAACTACTACTAGTACTACTACTACTATTACTACTACTGCTACTACTGTTGTTATTGCCATCGCTACTACAACTCCTACTACCATTGTTGTTACTGTTGCTTCTACTACAACTACTACTACTACTATTGCTGCTACTATTGCTACTACTATTACTACTAGTATTACTACTACAACAACTACCACTACTACAATAACTTCTACAGCTACTACTATTATGACTAGTACTATTGCTACTGCTACTACTACCACTAATTGTACTACTACTACTTCTATTATTACCACTACAACTGCTAATATTGCTACTGCTACTACTGCTACTGCTACTGCTGTTGCTACTACAACTTCTACTAATACTACTATTACTACTAACACCACAACAACAACTACTAGTGCCACTACTTCCACTACCACTACAACTAATACTACTACTACTACTATTGCTACAACTACTACTGCAACTACTACAACTAGTAGTACTAATATTGTTGCTGATACTACAACTTCTACTACTACTTCTATTACAACTACTATTGCAACTACCACAACTCCTACTACCATTGCCACTACAACTACTACGACTACCAAAACTTATGGTACAACTACTGCTACTTCTACTACTACTACTACAACCGCTGCTACTATTACAACTACTACTTCTGCTACTGCTACTGCTACTACTATCGCTGCTAGCACTACTACAACTACTACTACTAAAACTACTACTATTTCTGCTCCTACTGCAGTTAATGAACTACTACTACCACTACTACTACTCCTAGTCCTACTACTATTTCCAGCACTACTACTACGATTAGTACTGTCACTATTACTACTAGTACTACTACAGCTACTTCTTCGACTTCTACTAACAGTACTATTACTGCTACTGATACGGATGCAGCTGCTACTACTGTTACTACTACAACTGCTATTACTATTATTGCCACTAATACTGCTATAACTGCTGCAGTGACTACTACTATGGCTATGAGTGCTACTGCTACTTCTACTATAGCTACAACAACTTCTGCTACCACTGCTACTATTACAACAACAACTACTGCTACAACTACTACTACTACTACTACTACTACTACTACAACAACAACAACTACTACTACTACTACTACTACAACTACTGCTACTCTTATTACTACTACTAGTACTACAAATACCACTGCTACTATTACAACTACTATTGCTACTTCTACTACTACTGCTACTACTACTATTACTACTATTACCGCTACTACAGCTACTACTATTGCAAAGCTGCTACTATTACTACTACTATTGCTATGACAACTACTAGTGCTACTGTTGCTACTTTTGCTACTACTACTACTGCTACTAGTACTACGACTACTACTTCTAATAACTAATACTACTACTACAACTACTACAATTACTACTTCTGCTACTACTACTACTATTACTACTATTGCTACTACTAACTACTGCTACTAATACTTCTATTGTTGCTGCTGTAACTACTACTACTACTACTGCTGCTGCAACTACTACGGCTGCTACTACTGCCACTGCTACTGCTACTATTGCTACAACTACCACTATTGCACTACTACTACTACTTCTACAATAGCTATAACTACCACTACTAATTTAACTACTGCTACTACCACTACACCCTTTACTACAACAGCAACTACTACTACTAGTACTACTACTTTTACTACAACAACTCTTACTATTACTATTACTACTACTTCTACTACTGCTACTACTGCTGTGGTTGCAGCTTGTACTACTACTAGTACTATTGCAACAACTACTACTTCTACTACTTTTGCTACCTCTAGAACTACCAGTTCTCATACTACTACTAATACTGCTACTATTGTGGCTTCTACTACTACTACTTCTATTATGGATATTGCAACTACTACTACTACTACTTCTATTACTACTTCTACTACTACACCTGCTAATACTACTACTACTTCAGTCGCTAATGCTACTACACCAACCACTACTAATTATACTATTACAACTACTACTATTACTTCTATGACTACTATTATTCCTACCACTACTATTGCTACTACAACTGCTACTGCTGCTACAACAACTTCTCCTATTGCTACTACAACTGCTACTGCTGCTACAACAACTTCTCCTATTGCTACTGCAACTATTGCTTCTACTACTACTACTTCTACTACTATTACTACTTCTACACCTACTCATCCTACTACTTCTACTCCTACTCCTATTTCTGCTACTACTATGGCGACTACTTCTATGACTACTGCCACTACTACTACTGCTACTACTACTACTACTACGACTACAACAACTACTACTGCTACTACAGCTCCTCCTGCAACTACTAGCACGATAATTACTATTATTACTACTACTAGTAGTAGTAGTAGTAGTAGTATTACAACTACTCCTACTCCTACTACTATTCCAACTATAACTTCTCTTAATACTACAACTACAATAACTACTACTACCACTACAACTGCTGCAGTTGAAACTACTACTACTGCTATCACTACTAATACTGCTATTAGTACTACCACTACTATTCCGCCTATTCCTGCTACTAATAGTACTTCTACTATAACTACTACAACAACTACTGCTACTGCTACTTTTACTATGACTACAATGACTACTACAACTCCCACTGCTGCTACTACTACTACTATTACCACCACTATAACAACTCCCACTGTTGCTACTGCTACTACTACTAGTAGTACTAGTACTACTTCTGCTGCTGCTACTACTTGTAGTAGTACTACTACTTCTGCTGCTGCTACTGCTGCTACTGCTACTACTACTTGTAGTAGTACTACTACTTCTGCTGCTACTACTACTGCTAGTGCTATTGCTACTACTACAACTACTGCTACTACTACCGCATCTACTACTGCGGCTACTACTGCTGCTACAACTACGACTAGTAGTACTACTACTGCTGCTAGTGCTGCTACTACTACTACCACTACTAGTACTACTCATATAACTATTCATGCTACTGCTGCTCCTACAACTACTACTACTGCTGCTCCTATGGCTACTACTACTGCTACTACTACTGCAATTACTACTATTGCTACTACTGCTACTACAACTACAAGTTTTGTTAGTACTAATACTATAACTCCTTCTACAACTAGTACAATTACCACTTCTACCTCTGTGGCGACAGGTATTACAACTATTTCCCCTATTTCTACTACTTATGCAACTACTACTGCTACAGCTACTACTACTTCTACAATAGCAACAAATACTACTGCTACCATGACTACTACTACTGCTACTAGTACTACTAAAACTACTACTACAACAAGAAGACCAACTACTATTACTACTACTACAACTACTACTACAACAACAACTACTACTACTACTACAACTACTACTACGACTACTACTATTACTACTACTACTAGTACTACTACTCCTACTACTACTACTACTACTACTACTAGTACTACTACTACTACTACTACTAATACTAATCCTACTACTAGCACTACTACTTCTACTCCTCCTACAGCAACTACTTTTTGTATCACTATTACTACTACTCCTCCTCCTCCTCCTTCTACTGCTACTACTACAACTACTGCTTCTATTTCTGCTACTACTTCTACCACTACTACTACCCACTTCTAGTACAACAACTACTACTATTACTATTGCTACAACTACCACTACAACTATTAGTACTACAACTGTTGCTACCACTTTTGCGACTATGACCACAGCCACTACGACTACTACTTCCACACTACTACTTCTATTACCAATTCTATTGCTACTACAACTACTGCTTTCACTACTATGATTACTACTTTTACTACCACTACTGCTACTGCTACTAGGCTACTGCTACTACCACTACTACTAGTCCTATAAATACTACTACTACTACTACTAATTTTTATACTGCTACTACTACTGCCAAGACTACAACTAGGACTACTATTGCTACAACTTCTACTACTAGCTTCGTTATAATAACTATTACTACAAATACTTCTACTACTTCTACAACTGCTGCTACATGTACTACTACTATAGCAATTATCACTACTTCTTATATTACCACTACTTCAACTACTACTGCTACTACAACAACTTCTACAGCTATTATATGACTACTAATGCTGCTACTACTACTACTAGTTCTACTGCTACTACTGCTGCTGCTGTTGCCACTATGGGTACTACTACTTCTGCTACTACTACTACTACTACTTCTTCTATTACTACTACTACAACAGCTACTACTGCTGTAACTAGTACTTCTGCTACTACTATTATGGTTATTGGAACCACTCCAGCACCTACTACAATAACATCCACTACCACTACTTCTATTACTACTGCTACTACTACTACAACTCAAATAGAACTCCTACTATAACGACAACTACTACTTCTTCTACAACTACTACTACTCCTAATACTACTTACTACTCCTACTATTGATACTACAGATACTGCTACTTCGACTACTACTACAACTACGACAAGTACTAATTCTACAACTACTACTGCGGCTACAAATACTACCACTGCTACTTTAGCTACTACTGCTACTACTACTTCAACTGATACTACAGCAACTACTACTACTCCTGTAGCTACTACAGTAACTGATGCAACTATTGCAATTGCTACTACTGCTACAAATACTGTTGCCACTACTGCTATGATTGCTACTACAGTTGTTAATACTATTGCTCCAACTACAATTGTTACGAATACTACTACTAATGGTGCTCCTACTATTGCGACAACTACTACTACTACTACTGCGACTGCCACAACTACACCTACTACTACTATTGCTGCTGCTCCCACTACTTTGACTACTACTACTACAACTACTGCTATTACAATTACCACTACTAATACTATTAATACTGCTACTGCTACTACTCCTCCTACTACTATTACAACTGCTACTACAACTACTACTATGGATTTTTCTGCTCCAACTAATACTACTGCTGCGATTGCTTCTGCTCCTACTACAAGTTTTGCTAGTACTATACTACTACTACTATTGCTAATACAATAACTACTGCTTCTGCGACTATTACTACTACAACTACTGCTACTGCTACTACGGCTGCTACAGGTACTTGTGCTACCACTACTTTGACTACTACTACTGCTACCATGGCTACTACTCCTACCATTACTTCTACTATAGCTACTACTTCTACTACTATTGCCACTACTACTGCTACTACTAAGACTACAACAACAACTACTACTATTACCACTACTGATACAAGTAGCACTACTACTACGACAACAAATACTAGTACAACTACTACAACTATTGCTACCATATCTCCAACAACAACGATAACTACCACTACTATTACTTCTTCTACATCAACAACAACAACAACTACTATTGCTACAACTAACGCTAATGTTACTACTATTACTACCGCTACTACTTCTGCTACTACTACTACTACTGCTACTATTGCTACTACAGCTAGTACTACTACCACGATGTCTACTACAAATAATACTACTACTACAACCGCGGCTGCTATAACTACTACTATTGCTACTACTACTATTACTATCACTACCACAACTACTAGAACCACTTCTACAACAACTATTACTATTCCTATTATGGCTACTAATAATACTACTACTGCTACTTATACTACTAGTCCTATAGCTACCATTGCAACAATTGCTACTTTTCATACTACTACTACTGCTGCTAAGACTTCAACTATGACTGCTATTGCTACTAATACTTCTACTACAACCACAACTACTGCTACTGCTACTGCTACTACTACTGCAGTAATTATTACTACTACTCATATTGCCACTATTTCAGCTACTACTAAGACTACTACTACTTCTACAGCTAATATAATACTACTATTGTTGCTACTACCACTACTAGTGCTACTATAGCTACTACTACTGCTACTACTACTACTACTACTTCTACTGCTGCTACTGCTTCTACTACAACTGCATCTACTGGCAGTCCCACAACCACCACCACTATGTCTGCTACTACTACTCCCAACTAGTACTATTTCAGCTACTATTATAGCTAATGAACTACTACAACTACTACTACCACTACTACTACTCCTAGTCTTACTACTATTACCACCACTACTACTACGATTACTACTGCCACTATTACTACTACTACTACTATGACTACTACTTCTACTTCTACTAGTACTACTACTACTACTGCTACTGCTACTGATGTTGATGCAGCTGCTACTACTATTACTACTACAACTGTTGCTACTATTACTCCTATTAATACTGCTATAACTGCAGCTGCAACTACTACGACGGCTATGAGTGCTGTTGCTACTTCTACTACAGCCACAACAACTTCTGCTACTACTACTACTACTACTACTACTACTACTACTACTACTACTCCTACTACTGCTACTACTACTACTAACACTATTGCTACTATTACTACTAGTACTGCTGCTGCTGCTGCTACAGTTACTATAACTACTATTACAAAAACCACTACTACAGTTACTACAACAACAACTACTACTTCTACAATAACTATTTCTACTATTATTACTGCTGCTACTACTGCAAATGCCACTGCTATTACTACAACTACTGTTGTGACTGCTACTAGTGCTATTGTTGCCACTTCTGCTACTACTACTACGACTACTATATCTACTAACTAATACTACTACTACAACTACTGCAACTACAACTTTTGCTACTACAACTACTACTACTATTGCTACTATTAACTACTACTACTAATACTTCTACTGCTTTTACTGCTACTATTACTACTACTACTACTACTACTACTATTACTAATACTTCTCCTCCTCCTCGTGTTGGTGGTAGCTCTCTTCCTGAGGAGCAAGTTGCTGTTCCAAGGTATGCTGTGGGGTGCTCCGCCCCATGAGGAACTGGCCCACCCTTCTTGTTGCTTGCTGGGCGGTGTGAAGGCGTCAGTGAGTTCTCCTGTATCCTCGAATCTGGTCTTCGAAGAGTGGAGACGATGTTGACGGTTGTTCCAAGGCCAACTGGATGTTTGGCCTTGACGTCATTCACCTTCAAGCTTCTCCTGCTCCTCCTTGAGTATGTCGAAAGGGTTTTTGAAAACCCATAGGCTTCCTTGGGCCTCCTGCGGCCTCTGGGTGATGCCGCTTTGCTCTAGCTGAAAAAGAAGCATTTTTACCTGAGCAAGGCCTTCACTGATGTGTAGAGATAGTGCTAGACTATCCTTCTCTGGTTGCCGAAGTAGCCTGGTTGCTTCAAGTGCAAGTTCCCTGGCGTCTTGTTTTGTGAAAGTTCTACTGTCAAGTATGACAGTTGTCAAGTTCGTCAGAGAGTCTCTTAGTCCCGAGACTTCTCGTGTGATGTTCTGGCACAGTTCAAGTACTTGTTTGAAGTTCTTTAGGTGAACTTTAGATGACAGGCAAGTCTTGTCGTAAATTACAGCAAGATTATGTGCTAGCTGGTTTGTTGTAACTTTAGATGTTAAAGCAAGGTCAAGGTATTCGAGATTAGAGGTTCGGGAATGCTCATACCATTCCTGAATAGATTTTTCCCATGCGTACTTGCTACAGTGTACAGTATTCTGCTACAGTGCGCACCGCCCCTACGTACAGTGGTCACCGTCCTATGCACAGTAACCCTATACTAGAGTACAGACTACTACAGTGACAGCTATCCTACAGTGACAGCTGTCTGTATGACTACAGTAGTTACAGTGATAGCTGTCTGTCAGCTACAGTGACAGCTGTCTGTACGGCTACAGTGTAGCTACAGTGTTTTATTCTCTGCACACCAGATTCGAGGATACAGGAGAACTCACCGACGCCTTCACACCGCCCAGCAAGCAACAAGAAGGGTGGGCCAGTTCCTCATGGGGTGGAGCACCCCACAGCATACCTTGGAATAGCAACTTGCTCCTCAGGAGGAGAGCTACCACCAACACGAGGAGGAGGAGAGCGATGATGAAAGTTATTTTCATCGGCTTCTGCACCAGGAATTCTTAGCAGGAGACCTGGACTACCCAATTAAATGGGACAAATACCCAGATAACGAAGAGGAGGAATTTGCTGAATCCACCAGTTCCCCAGGCCAGCTCCCGCAAGAAGAAGCCGCTTACGTGTTGAGCAAAATTGAAGGTGGATATCACCCTCAGGTATCGTTACCTGCCTCCCAGGAAAACTGTATGCACTCTTGGCAGCATAACAGTTTTGTGCAACCACAAGAGGAGACGTGCTTGTGTTGCCGACGCCAGACCATGGAGAGCGCAAGAATACACTGCCCCAATTGCAAAGTTACAGCCTGCAATTTGTGCGGGCCGTACTATTTTAAGACGGAGGTCCCGGTTACACCAGCCCCGCCTGAACCATTTCCTTCCCAAAAGCTGCTACAGGAGCAGCAACACTACGTTACGTGGTGTGAAGGGGAGATTAAGCGACTGCAAAAGGAAGTAGCATACTACAAGCAAAAGGCTCAGGAGCTAGAACTGGAAAAGAACGTACGAGAAGACTACGAAGAACTTGGCATGAGAGATGAAGAGCGTGGCAAAAGAAGGGAGGCCGAAGAAGAATAGTACACGAGCGTCTTGCTCCAAGAAACTGTCTACAAAGCAGCAACAGAAGGGTCAGCCCAACCAGCATCAGGACCGAAGCTGGTAAAAAACATGCTTTATAACATGCTTGTGGAATTGGAATTGCCTAACATCCCCAGGATTCGGGTAAGGGCGATACTAGACACTGGAGCCACAACGTGTTGTATAGATGAAGCGTCAGTACCACCAGAGGCACTAGAAGCGAACAGCTTCATTGTGCACTTTAGTGGAATAAACTCAAAGCAAACTGCTAACAAGAAGCTGAAAGGAGGAAAAATGCATATTGGGGATAATAGCTTCAAAATCCCCTATACATATAGCTTCAAGATGGAGTTAGGTGATGGCATCCAGATGATCATTGGATGCAACTTCATCAAGGCCATGCAAGGAGGGGTCAGGATTGAAGGTAATATTGTTACCTTTTACAAAAACTTAACTGTTATCAGTACCTCCCCTACAGCATCGGTGGCCACCGCAGTCGAGGAGCTGGAATTGGAGGAAGACGAGTATATTGACATCCAGCAGTCAGTGTACTACAACGTCGGTATCAGCAGGGAATCCTTCCTGCGTAAATTCCAGCCCATCATAACAAGGCTCAAGGAGGCGGGATTCATTGGGGAAGACCCGCTCAAGCATTGGGCAAAAAATAATGTAATCTGCCATCTGGATATAAAAAATCCAGATTTCATCATAGAAGACAGACCACTGAAGCATGTCATGCCGCAGTTACAAGACACATTCAAGCGGCATATAGAAGCCCTGCTCAGCATCGGGGTCATCAGACCAAGCAAAAGCCGACATAGAACAACAGCCTTCATCGTCAACTCTGGCACAACAGTTGACCCAGCCACCGGGAAGGAGGAGAAGGGCAAGGAGAGACTGGTCTTCAACTACAAACGCCTCAACGACCTTACAAATAAAGACCAGTACAGTCTTCCAGGGATAAATACAATCCTAAGGAGGGTAAGCCACAGTAAAGTCTATTCTAAATTTGATTTGAAAAGTGGCTTTCATCAGGTGGCCATGCACCCGGATTCAATAGAATGGACCGCCTTCTCGGTCCCGACGGGACTATACGAATGGCTAGTCATGCCATTCGGATTAAAGAATGCTCCCTCCATTTTCCAAAGGAAAATGGACTCCTGCTTTCAAGGGACGGAAGACTTCATCGCCATTTACATCGACGACATCCTGGTCTTCTCCCAGACAGAGGAAGAGCATGCAAAGCATCTCAACATTATGTTGAGCATTTGTGAAGAACATGGGCTTGTTCTAAGCCCCACCAAAATGAAGATCGCAGTGGCCGAGGTGGAATTCCTTGGCGCAATTATCGGTAATCAGAAGATTAAGCTGCAACCACACATCATCAAAAGGATTACCGAAGTACAAAATAAGTCATTGATGACTCTAAAGGGGCTTCGCTCCTGGCTTGGAATCCTAAACTATGCTAGGAACTATATCCCAAATCTAGGCAAGCTACTCAGCCCACTGTACGCCAAAACCAGCCCAACTGGAGAAAGACGAATGAACCAACAGGACTGGGCCTTGGTCGAGCTGATCAAATAGCTGGTACAGCAATTGCCTGATCTCGAAGTACCCCCTACAGAAAGCTACCTCATCCTGGAGACTGACGGATGCATGGAGGGATAGGGAGGCATATGCAAGTGGAAGCCGTACAAGCACGACCCAAAATCCACTGAGCGCGTATGCGCCTACGCCAGTGGTAAATTCAATCCGCTCAAGTCCACCATAGACGCAGAGATATACGTTGTCATGCATTCCCTGGAAGCTTTAAAAATCTACTACTTGGATAAGAAGGAGCTCACTATCGGGACAGACTGTCAGGCAATCATCAGCTTCTTCAACAAGTCTCCCAATCACAAGCCATCTAGAGTCCGGTGGATTGCTTTCACGGACTATATAACAGGGATCGGCATCCCAGTACACTTCGAGCATATCAACGGCAAGGACAATCAGCTAGCTGATGCCCTGTCTTGTTTACTATCTTCTCTAATATGTGCAGGATGGCCGGACGAAAAAGACAGTGACGCACTAGGACTTACGGCACTAGCATTTCAGGAGGTTCAAGCAGCACCAACGGAACAGGCGTAGCAACAATTGACAAAGATGATACTCCGCTTGCAGGAGTCACCAAAAATGACCAACTCAAACCTACAACAGCAACTACAGCAATCATGGCGTTGCAAGAACTTTGAGCCCTACACACAATCAAGATGCAGGAGTGCAGGAGACTGAGCACTCAAGACCAGTTCTGGGCAACATGGTTCCCTCCTATCGAACGCATCAACCAGCAGCTGTAGAACGCTACCCAATCAGTCCAAGATGCTATCTCCCGCACCAGCAACCTTCCTCTATCCATACACCTGCGGAAGCGCGGTGGGGGAAAAGGCCCTAGCACTAGTAGCCGCCACGACTAGCAAGCGGAGCGTGGTGGCAAGGTGTGCAGAGAATAAAACACTGTAGCTACACTGTAACCGTATAGACAGCTGTCACTGTAGCTGACAGACAGCTGTCACTGTAACTACTATAGTCGTACAGACAGTTGTCATTGTAGGACAGCTGTCAGTGTAGTAGTCTGTACTCTAGTATAGGGTTACTGTGCATAGGACGGTGACCACTGTACGTAGGGGCGGTGTGCACTGTAGCAGAACACTGTACACTGTAGCAACTACAATGTTGCACTGTAGCACACTGTAGCAGAATGACGTAAGTGCTTACGTCAAGAGCTCAGCCCGCCCTCTATATAAAGGGGGCGGCTGTCCCATTGTAAGCATGTCCAAGGAGTTTGTAGAATTGTCCAAAGAGCAATAAGAATCTGAGAGTTTTCCATATCTCTTTCTTATTTCTTGTTGTTCTCCACTCGAAATCCACAAAAAGCGCTGAGCTTCTGCTAGGCAATCGCTGGGAGCGACATATGAGAGGCGACTAGCGACATTGCCACTACTACTACTGCTACTGATACTACTCCCACTATTGCATCTACTACTACTACTACTACTATTACTACTACTACTACTACTACTAATACTAATACTACTGCTGCTACAACAGCTGCAACTACCACTACTAATTTAATTACTGCTACTACCACTGCGCCATCTACTACAACTGCAACTACTACTACTACTACTACTACTACTACTACTACTGCTGCTGCTGCTGCTGCTGCTACTACTACTACTACTACTACTACTATTATTACTACTTCTACTACTACTACTATTGCTACGATTGCAGCTGGTACTACTACTAGTACTACTGCAACTACAACTACTTCTATTACTTCTGCTACTTCTTGAACTACCACTTCTCAATCTACTACTAATACTACTACTACTGCTAATTCTACTATGACTACTTCGATTATAGATATCGCTACTACTACTACTACGTCGACTAGTACTTCTATTACTACTTCTACTACTCCTACTAATACTGCTACAACTTCTATGGCTAATACTACTACTCCTACCCCTACTAATTATACTACGGTAACTACTACTACTTCTGCTACCACCACTATTCCTACCACTACTATTGCTACTACTGCTACTGCTGCTACTACTTCTACTACTGCTACTATTTCTACTACTACTATTGCTACTGCTGCTGCTGCTACCGCTATTACTATTGCTACTACCGCTACTGCTACAGCTACCACTACTAACACTAATACTTCTGCTACTGCTACTACTACAATAGCTATTATTATTGGTATTGCTGCTGCTATTTCTACTACTACTACAACCACTTCAACTAGTTCTGCTACTACTGTGACTACTACTACAAGTGCGACTATAACTAGTACTACTACTACTACAAATACTAGTACTATTACAACTAGAATTGCTAACACTACTACTATTTCTACTAGCACTACTATTGCAACTATTGCTACTATTTCTGCTACTGCTACTATAGCTACTTATGATACTACTACCACTTCTACCACTACTGCTACTACTATTGCTACTACTACTATAGCTACAACTACCAGAACTACTACTACTCCTACTATTGCTACTACAGCTACTGCTACTACTATGACTAATACTATGGTGAATACTGCTACTACCTCTACAAAAGCTACTTCAACTAGTTTTGTTACTATTGCTAATACTACTACTACTACTATTGCTTCTACTACTGCTACTACTTCTACAGCTACTGTTGTTGCTACGACTGCAGTTGCTACTACTACTGCTACTATAATTACTACTACTACTACTACTACTACTACTACTATTGTAACTATTATTAGTACTATTAGTACTGCTTTTGCTGCTACAGCTACAACTACTTCTACTCCTATTACTACCATTACTACTTCTACGATTACTATTATTACTACTATTACTACTTGTACTACTACTTCCACCACAACTACTACTACTATTATTACTACTACTGCTAGTTCCACCTCTTCTACTACTATTACTACTATGACTACTACTATTACTACTACTACTACTTCTACAACTATTACTGCTATTACTACTACTACAACTATAACTTTTCCAATAATAACAACTACTGCTACTTCTCCTTCTACTAGTACATCTCCTGCTACTACTAGCACTACTACTACTTCCGCTACAACTGCTGCTACTACTACTACCACTACTACTACTACTACTACTTCTCCCAATACTTCTACTACTGCTACCACTGATACAACTACTACTACTTCTATTACTACTATTGTTGCTAAGAGTAATATTGTAACTACTACCACAACTATTGCTTCTACTGTTACTGCTACTATCACTACTTATCACATTACTACTACTGCTACTATTACTACTAATACAACTACTTTAACTATTTTTATGGCTATAGCTATTGCTACTTCTCCTACAAATACTACAACTACAGCTTCTATTACTTCTACTACTACTACTTCTACTACTGCTACTGTTGATGCAACAACAATAACAACAACTACTACTACTGCTACTACTGCGACTACTGCTGCTACTACTACTACTGTTACTGCTATTATTGCCGCTACTATGACTACTTATGATACTATTACTACTACAATAATAACAACAACTACTACAACTTCCACTTCAACTACCACTACTACTACTCCTACAACTTCTACTGTGGCTTCTGTGACTACTAATACTACCACGACTACAACTATGACTGATACTACTAGCACTACTGCTACTACTGCTACTGCTACTACTATTGCTACTACTGCTACTACTGACGCAGCTACCATTGTTGCAACTGCAAGTATAACAACTATTACTACTACTACTACAACTAATCTGAATACTAATGTTGCTACTAATACTAACACTACTGCTGCTACTGCTACTACTATTGTTGGTACTACTACTGCTACTACTACTACCACTACTATTGTTGCTACTACTATTACTACTCTTACCCCAACTACTATTACTACTTCTACTTCTACTAGTACAACTACTGCTGTTGCAACTGCTACTACTGATGATGTTGCTGCTATTTTTGCCATTGATGCTACTTCTACTATTGCTAATATTTTAATGCTACTACTTTTATTGCCACTACTACTATGGCTACTACTTCTACTACTGCTACTACTAGTACTTCAACTACTACTAGTAGTACTATAACTACTACTATTGCTACTACTACTGTTGCTGCTACTACGGCTACTACTACTGTTGCTCCTAGTACTACTACTATTATTACTACTGCTACTACTACTACTATTGCAACTACTTCTACTACTACTACTACGGCTACTACTACTGCTGCTAATACTACTACTATTATTACTATTACTACTACTACTGCTGTTGTGACTACTTCTACTACCACTATTACTGCTCTTGCTTCTACTACTACTAGTACTACTGCTACTATCCTACTACTATTATTTTTGCTCCAGCAACTACCCTGACTACTGCGTGTAGCAATAGTAATAGTAGAAGCGGTAAAATTAGTAGTTGTATTAGCAAAAGTAGTAGCAATTGCAGCTATAATTCTAGTAGTGGTGGAAGTAGCAGTCGTAACAACAACCTTAGTAGTGTAGTAGTAGTGTAGTAGTAGTAGCAGTAGTTGTAATAGGAGTAGTAGTGGTAGTAGCAGTAACAAAAGCAGAAGCAGTGTAGTAGCAGAAGTAGAAGTAGCAGTTGTCATTGTTGAAGTAATAGTAGTACTATGAAATGGAGCAGTAGTACAAGTAGTAGTAGTATTAATAGTAGTAGTAGTAGTGGTAGTGGCAGTAGCAGTAGCAGTAGCAGTAGTAATGGTAGTAGTAGTAGTGGTACTACTACTAGTAGTAGCAACAGTAGCAATAGTCGTAGTAATAGCAATAGTAATAATAGTCAGAGAAGTCGAGTGGTAGCAATAGCAATAGCAGTAGTAGTAGTAGTAGTGGTAGTAACGGTAGTAGTAGGAGGAGGAGGAGGAGATGAAGAGTAGTAGTATTATCAAAAGTAGAAGTCACAAAAGTAGTTGTTGTAGTAGTGATAGCGGTAGTAGTAGTTATAGTAGTAGTGATAGTAATAGCAATAGTAGTAGTAATAGGAGGAGAAGTAGAAGTAGTAGCAGTAGTAGTTGTTGTTATAGTAGAAGTAGTTCTAGTACAGTAGAACTAGATGTAGCAGTAGTAGTAGTGCTACTACTAGTTCTAGTAGTAGTAATGGCAGTATTAGCAGTAGTTGTAGTACTAGTAGTAGTTGTAGTTGCGAAAGTAGTAGTAGTAGTAGTGTAGTAGTACTAGTAGTACTAATTGGAGATGTTGTATTAGTAGTAGTAACAGTGATAGGAGGAGTAGTTGTTGTTGTGGAAGGAGTAGTAGCAGTAGTAGTAGTTGTTGTGATAGTAATAGTTGTAGTAGTAGTAGCAACAGTAGTAGTAGCAGCAGTAGTAGTAGTTGTTGTTGTTGTAGTAGTAGTAGCAGCAAACATGGTAGTAGTAGCTGTAGTGTCAGTCATAGCAATAGTAGTTGTAGTAGCAGCACTAGGAGTAGTAGCCGTAGTAGTTGTAACAGTAGCAGTAGAAGAATGAATAGTATTACAAGAAATAGTACTCGAAGTAGCTGTAGTAGTAGCGGCTGTAATAGCAGTAGCAATACTATTAGTAGCTACAGTAGTAGTTCTAGTAGTGGCCGTAGTAGTATTAGTAGTGCTTTTGGTAGTACTAGTAGGAGGAGATGTAGTAGTAGAAGAAGTAGTAGTTAAGTAGAAGTTGTCGTAGTTATAGTAGTAGTAGAACTAGCAGTTGTAGCAGAAGTAGCAGTATTTGTAGCTGTAGCAATAGTCACAGTAAAAGTAGCAGTTGTTGTTATTGTTATAACTATAGCAATAGTTGTAGTTGCAGAAGTGGCAGTAGTAGGAGAACTTGTAGTAGTAGTACTAGTAGTAGTAGTAGTAGTAGTAGAAGTCGTAGTAGTAGTAGAAGTAGTGGTAGTTGTTGTTGTTGTATTAGTTGTAGTAGTAGTAGTAGTGGTAGTAGTTGTAGTAGTAGTAGGTGTAGTAGTAGTAGTAGGAATGGTAGTAATAGTAGTAATAGTTGTAGTAGTAGTAGCCGAAGTAGTAGTAGAGTAGTAGTAGTAGATGTAGTAGTCATAGAAATCGTAATAGTAATATAAATACTAGTTATAGTAGTTATAGTTGCAGTAGCATTAGCAGCAACAGTAGTAGCCGCAGTACTAGTAGTAGTAGTAGTGGTGGTGGTGGTGGTAGTTGCAGGAGTAGCAGCAGCAGTAGGAGCATAGTACTAGTAGTAATAGTGGCAGCAATAGTAGTAGTAATAGTAGTTATAGAAGTAGTAGTAGTAGCAATAGTAGTAGGAGTATCAGTAGTCATAGTGGAGGTTGTAGTAGTAGTAACTGTAGGAGTAGTAGTAGTTTAGCAGAAGCAGTAGTAGTATTAGTAGCAATAATAGTGGTAGTAGGAGAAGTAGTAGAAGTAGTAGTAGTTGGTGCAGTGTTTCTAGCAATAGTTGCAGGTGTACCATTTGTAGTAGCAGTTGAAAAAAATAGTAGTAGCAGCCGTAGTAGCAGGTGCAGCATTAGTAAAAAATAATAGCTGTAGTAGTAGTAGCAGTAGCAGAAGTAGAAATAATAGTAGTAGTTCTAGTAGAAGTAATAGTATTAGTAGAAGGAGCATTAGTTGTCATAGCAGCAGCCGCAGTAGCAGCAGTAGTAGTAGTCATAGTCATAGTTGTAGTAGTGGTAGTAGTAGTAGTACGAATAGCAGTAGTTATTTCAGTAGTAGTAGTAGCTATAGTAGTAGTTGTAGGAGAAGTGGGAGTAGTAGTAGTAAAAGCAGCAGCAGTAGTACTAGTAGTAGGGGTAGTAGTAGTAATAATCATAGTAGTAGCAGTTGTTGTTGTTGTAGTAGTAGTAGTAGTAGTAGTAGTAATAGTAGGAGTGGTAGCAGTAATAACAGTTGCCGTAGTAGCATTTGTAGTAGTAGTAGTAGTTTTAGTAGTTGTTGAAGCAATAGTAGCAATAGGAATAATAGCAGTAGTAGTAGTTGTTGTCGTATTAGTAGTTGTAGTTTTAGTAGTTGGGGTAGTAGTAGTAGTTGTTGTAGCAGTCATGGTCATAGCTTTAGTCACAGTCGTGGTGGTAGTAGTAGTAGTAGTAGTAGAAGTTGTAGCAGTGGCATTAGTAGTAGTTTTAGTAGCAAAAGGAGTAGTAATATGAGTAGTAGTAGTAGTAGCAGTAGTTGTAGTAGTAGTAGCAGAAGTAGTAGTTGCAATTCTAGTAGTAGTAGTAGGAGGAGGAGAAGTAGTACAAGTTGGAGCAGTAATAGAAGCAGTAGTAGTCCTAGATGTAGCCACAACAGCAGTTGTAGTTGTTATCGTAGTTGTAGTAGTAGTGGGAGTAGTAATAGTAGAAGTAGCTGTAGTTGTTGTAGTAGCTGTAGTTGTTGTACTAGTCATAGTAGTAATACTAGCAGTAGCTTTAGTAGTAGTACGATTAGTAGTAGTAGCTGTAGTATTAGTAGGAGCAGTAGTAGTAGCAGCCGTAGTAGTTGTACTAGTAGTAGCAATAGTAGTAGTAGCTATAGTTGTAGTAGTAGTAGTAGCTATAGTAGCAGTAGTAGTTATTGTATTAGCAGTAGTAGCAGCAGTTGTAGGCCAAGTTTTGGTAGCAATAGTAGTAGTAGTAGCCGTAGTGGCAGTAGTAGTAGTCATTGTTGTCGTAGAAAAAGTAGCAATAGTAGTAGTAGTGGTGGTGGTGGTGGTGGTGGTGGTGGTTGTAGTAATAGCAGTAGTAGTCCTAGTAGTAGCAGTAGTACTAGTAGTTGTAGTATTAGTAGTAATAGCCACGATAGTAGTAGTAGTAGCAATAGAAGTGGCAGAAGCAATAGCAGCAATTGTTATAGTAGTAGTAGTAGTAGTATTAATGTAGTTGTAGTAGTAGTAGCAGTAGTATTAGTGTGGTAGTAGAAGTAGTAGCTATAGTAGTAAAAGTCATAGTTTGTGAGGTAGTACAAGTAGCAGTAGTGGTAGTAGTGGTGGAAGCAGAAGTAGTATTGGTAGTAGTAGTATTAGTAGTAGTGGCAACAGTAGTAATAGGAGAAGTAGTATTAGCTGTAGTTGTTGTAGCAGAAGTAGCGATAGTTGTAGTAGTTAAAGTAATAGCAGTAGTAGAAGTAGCAACGACAGCAAAAGTAGTAGTAGTTGTACCTGTAGCAGTAGCAGTAGTCATTGTAGATGAAGTAGTTGTAGTAGTAGTATTAGTGATAGCAGAGGTAGTAGTAGTAGCAGCAATAGTAGTAGCAATAGTAGTAGTAGTAGCAGTAATTGTCATAGCAGCCGTACTAGTAGTAGAAGTTGTAGCAGTAGTTGCATAAGCAGTTGCTGTAATTGCTACAATAGTAGACGCAGTTGTAGTAGTCATAGCAGTAGTAATAGTAGTAGTAGTTGGAGTCCTAATAGCTGTAGTACTAGTAGTAGTAGTAGGAGTAGTAGTTGTAGTGCTAGTAGCAGGAGTAGTAGTAGTAGTTATAGTAGCGATAGCAGCAGAAGCTTTAGTAATGGAATTAAGAGTAGTAGCAGTAGTAATAGGAGCAATAGTAGTTGGTATAGGGGATGAAGAAGTATAAGCAGTAGCAGTAATAGAAGTTATTATTGTATTTGTAGTAGCAGTAGTAGCAGAAGTTGTAGTAGTTGTAGTGGTAGCAGAAGTAGTAGCTATAGTAGCGGCAGAAGTAGTAGTAGTAGAAGTAGCTATAGAAGTAGTTCTGGTAGCAGAAGTAGTTGTAGTAGTAGAAACAGTAGAAGTACTAGTAGTAGTAGTCATAGTATTATTAGTAATAGTAATAGAAGTCGGGGTAGTAGTCGTAGTAGTAGTAGTAGTCGTAGCAATAGTAGAAGTTGTAGAAGTAGTAGCAGTACAACTAGCAATAGTATTAATAGCAACAGTAGTAGCCACAGTACTAGTAGTAGTAGTGGTGGTATGAACATTAGTTGTAGTAGTAGCAGTAGTAGGAGCTGTGGGAGCAATTGTAGCGCTTATAGTAGTATGAGCTATAGTAGTAGTAGTAGTAGTAATAATAGTAGGAGCAGTTGTAGTTGTAGTAGTAGTAGCTACAGTAGCAGTAGTAGAAGGAGTATCAGCAGTAGCAGTAGTGGTTGTAGCAGTAGTAGTAGTACTAAGAGCAGCAGCAGCAGTAGTAGTAATAGTAGTAGTAGCAATGAGAGTAGTAGTCGCAGTTGTAGTAGTTGTTGGAGCAGTATTAGTAGCAGTCGTAGTAGTAATATTAGCAATAGTAGCAGTAGTAGTAGGGGAAGTAGTTGTAGTAAGAGGAGCAGTAGCATTACTAGTAGGAGTAGCAGTCGCAATTGTAGTTGCAGTAGTAGAAGTAGTAGTAATAGCAAAAGTAGTTGCAGTATTATTATTAAACAAAATAGTAGTAGTAGTAGTAGTATAAGCTGAAGTATTAGTAGTAATAGTAGTAGTAGGAATAGAAGAAATAGTAGCAGCGGTAATAGCAGTCGGAGCAGTAGTGGTAGTGATAGTTGCAGTAGAAGTAGTTGCAATAGTAGCAGTTGGATTAGTAGTAGTACAGTAGCAAAAGTAGTTGTTGTTGTAGTAGTTGTAGTCATAATAGAAGGAGAAATACAAGTACTAGTTGCAGCAGTAGCAATAGTACCGATAGTAGTAGTAGTCGTAGTAGTAGTAGTAAAAGTAGTAGTAGCAAAAACAATAGCAATAGTAGTAGTAGTAGCAGTAGCAGTAGCAGTAGCAGTAGTAGTAGTATAGTTGTTGTTGTTGTTATTCTAGTAATAGTTATAGTAAAAGTAGTAGTAGTAGTTTTAGTTGTAGAAGCAGTGATAGTAGTAGTAGTGATAGTAGCAGTAGTAGGAGTAGGAGTGGTTGTAGTCATAGTAGCAGTAGCAGTAGAAGCAGGTGTAGTAGTAGTAATATTAGTAGTAGCAATAGCCATTGTAGCAGTTGTTGTAGTAGCAATATTAGCAGCAGCAGCAGTAGCGATAGTAGTATTTTAATAGTGTGGTAGTTGTATTTGCTATTGTAGTTGTAATAGTAGTAGTATTAGTAAGTAGTAGGAGTAGTAGCTATTGTAGTAGTAAGTGTAGTAGCAATAGTAGTGGTAGTAGGAGAAGTTTTAGTAGTCGTAGTAGCTGTAATAGTAGTTGCAATTGTAGTAGCAGCAATAGTAGGAGGAGAAGCAGTAGTACTTGTAATAGCAGTAGTAGTTGTTGTAATAGTAGTTAGAGCAGGAGTAGTAATAGCAGAAATATCAACCGTCTTAGCCATAGTACTAGTAGTTGTAGTTGTAGTAGGTGCATTAATAATAGTAGTAGGAGCAGTTGTAGCACTTTTAGTAGTTGGAGTTGTAGTAATTGTAGTAGTAATAGTAGGAGCAGTAGTAGTTGCAGTAGGAGTGGCATTAGTGGTAGGAGTATTAGTAGAAGTAGTATTGGTCGTAGTAGTAGTTGTAGTAGGAGAAGTAATAGTAGTAGGAGAAGTAGTACTAGTAGTAGTAGTAGCAGTCGGAGTAGGAGACGTAGTTGCAGTAGTAGTAGTAGTTGGAGTAGTGTTAGTAGCAATAGCAGCAGTAGTAGATGGAGCAATAGCAGTTAAGTTGCAACTATAGAAGCAATAGTAGTAGCAGTAATAGTAGGAGTATTGTTATTAAAAATAATAGCTATTGTAATACTGAAGAAGCAGTAGTAGTAGTAGTAGGAGGAGCAGCAGTAGTGTTAGCCGTAGTTGTAGCAGTATTAGTTGCAGTAGCAGTAGTAGCAGTAGTAGTAGTAGCTGTAGTAGCAATGAGAGTAGTAGTAGTTGTTGTTGTTGTAGTAGTTGTAGTAGTAGTAGCTGTAGCAGCAGTAGTAGCAGTTGCAGTAGTAGCAGTAGTCGTTGTAGTAGGAGAAGTACCAGTAATAGTTGAAGTAGCAGTAGTAGCATTAGTAGTGCAAGTAGTAGTAGTAGAAGTAGAAGTTGTAGCAGTAGTTGTAGTAGTTATGATAATAACAGTAGTAACAGGAGTAGTTGTAATAGTAGCAGTAGTAGTGGTTGTAATAGTTTTAGTAGTTAGGGTAGCAATAGTTATTGTTGTAGCAGAAGTAGTTGTAGTAGTAGCTATCGTAGTACTAGTAGTAGCAGCAGTAGTTGTAGTAGTTTTATTAGTACTAGTACTAGTAGTAGTTGTCGCAGCAACAATAGTAGTAGTAGCTGAAGTAGTTGCATTAGTAGTAGGCATAATAGCAGCAGCAGTAGTAGAAATAGTAGTAGCAGTAGTAGTTAGGCTAGAAGAAGTAGTAGCAGTAGCAGAAGCAGTAGCAGTATTGGTAGTAGTTGCAGTAGATGTAGTAGTTTTTAAAATAGTAGTGGTTGCAGTAGTAGTTGTAGCAGTAGCAGCAGTAGTAGGAGTAGTACCCGTAGTAGCAATAGTAGCATGAGCTGCAGCAGCAGCAGTAGTAGCAGTAGTAGTAGTACCAATAGTAGCTATAGTAGGCATAGCAGTATTAGGAGTAGTAGTTGTGGTAGTAGAACTTCTAGTAGCAGTAGTAGTAGTACCTATTCTAGTTGTAACAGTAGTGGTTGTTGCTAAAGCAGTAGTAGTAGAAGTTGCAATAATAGTCCTTCTAGAAGTAATAGAAGTAGTAGTAGTAGTAGAAGGTGTAGTAGGAGTAGTAGTAGCAGTAAGAGTAGCAGCAGTAGTAGTGGTTGTAATAGGAGCAGTAGCAGCAGTAGCAGTAGTAGTAGTAGTTGCAGTGGCTGTAATAGTAGTAGCAGTAGTGGTAGTTATAGTAATAGTACTAGGTATAGTAGTAGTACTAGTAGTAACAGTAGTAGCAAAAGCAGTGGTAATGGTATTAGTAGTAGTGGTAGTGGATGCCTTAGTGGTAGTAGTAGTAGCGATAGTAGTAGTAGTAGTAGTAGGAGAGGTAGTAGCAGTAGTAATAGACATAGTAGCTGTAGTACTAGTAGTAGTAGTACGAGAGGTAGTAGTAGTAGCAATAGTAGTAGCAGTAGCAATAGTAGCAACAGTAGTAGTAGTAGGAGAGGTAGTAGTAGTAGTAGTCGGAGTAATAGTAGCAGCTGTAGTGGCAGTATTAGTAGCAATAGCAGCATTAGTAGTAGTAGTAGCAATAGTAGCAGTAGTAGCAGTAGTAGTAGTGGAAGCAGTAGCAATTGTAGTAGGGTTAGTCTTAGAACTAGCAGAACTACTAGTTATAGTGGTAGTAGAAGCAGCTACAGCCATAGAAGCTGTAGAAGTAGTAGTTATAGTAGCAGTTGTAGTAGTAGTATCAATAGCAGCAGTAGTAGTAGCAGTAGTAGGAAAAGTATTGGTTGTTGTAGAGGTGGTAATAGTAGTAGTAGTAGTCACAGTAATAGTAGTAGTCATAGCAATAGTAGCAGCAGTAGTAGTAGTCGTGATAGTAGTAGAAGTAGAAGTAGTAGCAGTAGCAATAAAAGTAATAGTAGCTATATTAGTGGTAGTTGTAGTAGTTGTAGTAGTAGTAGTAGTAGTAGTAGTAGTAGTAAAATTAGCATTAGTTGTAGTTGTAGTAGTAGTAGTAGTTGTTGTTGTTGTAGAAGTAGTAGTACTAGTAGTTATCGTTGTTGTAGGAGAAGTAGTAGCAATAGTTGTAGTTGTAGTACTAGTATTTATTGTTGTAGTAGTAGTAGTTGTTGTATTAGTAGTAGTAATAGTAATAGTAATAGTAGTGGTAGAAATCGTAGTAGTAGCAGTAGCAATAGTAGCAGCAGCAGTAGTAGTAGCAGGAGAGGTAGTAGTAGTAGTAGACATAGTAGTTATAGTACTGGTAGTAGTAGTAGGAGTAGTAGTAGCAGCAGCAGTGGTAGTATTAATAGCAGTAGCAGCATTAGTAGTAGTAGTAGCAGTAGTAGTAGTGGAAGCAGTAGCAATTTTAGTAGGGTTAGTCTTAGAACTAGCAGAACTAGTAGTTATAGTGGTAGTAGAAGCAGCTACAGCCACATCAGCTATAGAAGTAGTAGTTCTAGTAGTAGTTGTTGTAGTAGTAGCCGTAGCAATAGTAGGAGTAGCAGTAGTAGAAAAAGTAGTGGTTGCTGTAGAGGTGGTAATAGTAGTAGTAGTAGTAGTCACAGTAATAGTAGTAGTAGTAGCAGTAGTAGCAGCAGTAGTAGTAGTCGTAGTAGTAGTAGAAGTAGAAGTAGTAGCAGTACCGATAAAAGTAGTAGTAGTTATATAAGTAGTCGCAATTGTAGTAGTAGTATTTTTTGTAGTAGTCATTGCAATAGTAGCGATAATAGTCATAGCAGTAGTAGCAATAGTAGTAGTAATAGTAGTGTAGCAGAAGTAGTAGTAGTAGTAGTAAAATTAGCATTAGTTGTAGCTATAGTAGTAGTAGTTGTTGTTGTTGTTGTAGAAGAAGTAGTAGTACTAGTAGTTATCGTTGTTGTAGGAGAAGTAGTAGCAATAGTTGTAGCTGTAGTACTAGTATTTGTTGTCGTAGTAGCAGTAGTAGTTGTATCACTAGTGGTAATAGTAGCAGTAGTGTAGTAGTAATAGTAATAGTAATAGTGGTAGAAGTAGGAGCTGTAGTAGTAGTAGTAGTTGTTGAAGCAGCCATAGTAGCAGTAGCAGCAGTAGTTGTAGTTAGAGTAGTGGTAGCAGTAGTAGTAGTAGCAGTCGTAGTAGCAGTAGTAGTAGTAGCTATAGTACTAGTAGCAGCAGCAGCAGCAGTAGTAGTAATAGTAGTAGAAGAAGTAGTAATTATTGTAGTAGCAGTAGTAATAGTAGTAGCATTACTAGCAAAACTAGTAGTAGGACTGACTGCAGTAGCAGCAAAAGTAATTGTAACTGTTGTAGTGGTAGTAATAATAGTAATAGGAGCAGTAGTAGTAGTAGTAGTAGTAGTAGTAGTAGTAGTAGGAACAACAACAGTTGTAGTAGTAGTGGTAATTACAGCAGTAGTAGCAGTCGAAGTAGTGGAGGCAGTAGTAGTAGTAGTCGTAATAGCAGTTATAGCAGTATTAGTAGTAGTGGCACCAGCAGCAGCAGTAGTAGTAGGTGTGAAAGTCGTCATCGCAGTAGTTGTAGCAATAGTTGTACCAGTAGTAGTATTAGTAGTAGTATTAGTAGCAATAGTAGTTGGAGTTGTAGTGTTGGCAACGTAGTAACATTAGTAGCAGTAGTGGGTGTAGCTGCAGCAATTGCATCTATTGTTGTAGTAGCTGGAGGAGTAGTAGTAGTAGTAGTAGCAGTAGTAGACCAGGTAGCAGTGGGAGTAGTAGTAGCAGTAGTAGCTAAAGTAGCAGTGGTAGTATTAGCAGGAGCAGTTGTAGTAGTACAAGTAGTACTTGTCATCGTCATAGTAGTAGTAGTTCTAGTCGTAGTAGTAGTAGCTCTAGTCGTAGTAGTAGTAGCTATAATAGCTGTAGTAGTAGTAGTAGCAATAGCATTAAGAGTAGAAATAGTAGTAGAAGAAGTAGTAGTTGTCATAGTAGTAGTAGTGGTAGTAGTAGCAATGGTAGTACCGGTAGTAGTAGAAGTAGAAGTAGTAGTAGTAGTAGCAGTAGTAATAGAAGTAGCAGTAGTTGTTGTAGTAGTAGCAGTAGTTGTAGTAGTAGTAGCAATAGTAGCAATCATAGCAGAAGTTGTTGTAGAAGTAGATGTAGTTGTAGTAGATGTAGTAATTTTAGTAATAGTAGCAGTAGTTGTAGCAATCTGAGTAGTGGTAGCAAAAGTGGCAATAGCGGCCTGAGTAGCTGTAGTGGTAGTAGTAGCAGTCATCGCAGTAGTAGCAATACTACTACTAGTAGTAGTCATAGTAATAGTAGTAGTAGTTGTAGTAATACTAGTAGCAGCAATAGTATTAGTTCAAGTAGTAGTAGTAGTAGTAATAGTAGTTGGATAAGTAGCAGCAGTAGTGGGAGTATTCCTAGTATCCGTAGTAGTAGTAGGAGTAGTAGTAGTAGTAGCAACAACAGCAGTAGTACCATTAGCACTAGTTGCAGCATTAGTTATAGTAGCAGTAGTAGTTGTTGTACAAGAACTAGTAGTAGTAGTAGCTATTATTGTTGTAGGAGACGTAGTAGTAGTAGTAGTGGAAGTGGTAGCAGTAGTATTTGTTGTTGTATTAGTCGCACTAATAGTAACAGTAGTTATAATAGTAGTAGTAGTTGTTGTTGTAGTAGTAGTAGTAGTAGCAGCAGTAGTATAAGTAGCAGCAAAATTAATTGTTGTAGTTGTAGCAGTCGTAGTATTTGTTATAGCAACAGTAGTAGTAGTAGCAGTAGTATTAGATGTAGTTGTAGTTGTAGTAGTAATTGCAGTAGCAATAGCAGCAACTGTAGTAGTCGAAGTTGTGGTAGAAGCAGTAGCAATAGCAGCCATAGTTCCAATAGTAGTAGTAGTAGAAGTAGTACTTATATCAGTAGTAGTAATAGCAGTTGAAGAAGTGGAAGCAATTGTAGTACATGTAGTAGTCGAAGAAGAAGTAATAGTTGTAGAAGTAGTAGTAGTAGTTGCATTATAGTAGTAGAAGTAGTACTAGTAATACTCGTAGCAACAGTAGTAGCAGTAGCAGTAGTAGTTTTAGTTGGAGTCAGAGTAGTGGTAGTAGCAGTGGTAGTCGCAATAGTGAAAGTAGTAGAGGAATTTGTAGTAGTAGAAGTAGTAGTAGTTGTTGTAGTAGTAGTAGTAGTAGTAGTAGTAGCAGCAGTAGTAGTAGCAGTAGTAGTAGTAATAGTAGCAATAGTAATTATAGTAGTAGTAGTAGCAGTAGTGGCATTCGAAGTAGTGGTAGCAGTATTTGCAGTAGTAATAGTTGCAGAAGTAATAGTAGTAGCAGAAGTCATAGTAGTAACACTAGTAGTAGCAGTTGTAGTAGTAGCTGTAGTAGTATTAGTCGGAGTAGCAGTAGTTGTGGTCAGAGTAGTAGTAGTAGTAGTGATAGCAGTAGGAGAAGTAGTAGTAGTGTAGTAGTAGTCATAGCCATAGTCATAGTACTAGTAGTGACAGCTGCAGCAGCAACAGTAGTAGTAGTAGTAGCATTTGCTGTAGTTGGAACATTTGTACTAGTAGTAGTAGTAGTAGTTATAGGAGATGTTGTAATTGTAGTAGTTATTGTTGTTGTAGGAGAGGTAGTAAGTTAGTAATAGTAGTAGCAGTAGTAGTCATAGTAGTTGCAGTAGCAGTAGTAGCAGCTGCGGCAACTTTAGTTGTCATAGTTGTAGCAATAGTTGTATTTGTTGTTGCAACAGTAGCAGTAGTAGTAGTAGTAGTTGTAGTAGTAGTTGTAGTCGTAATTGTAGTAGCCATAGTAGCAGTTGTAGCAGTCGAATGAGTGGTAGCAGTAGTAGTAGTAGCTGCCGTAGTAGCAGTAGTAGTAGTACTATTAGTAGCTATAGTATTCGTTGGTGTAGCAGCAGTAGTAGTAGCTATACTAGTAGCAGTAGTAAAACTAGTAGAGGAAGTTATATAGGTGGCAATAGTAGTTGTAGGCGTATTAGTAGTAGTAGTAGTAGTAGTAGTAGTAGAAGCAGTAACAGTGTTTGTAGTAGAACTTATAGTAGCCATAGTAGCAGTTGTAGCAGTCAAAGTAGTGGTAGCAGTATTTGCGATAGATGTAATAGTAGTAGAAGTAATAGTAGTAGTAGTAGTAGTAGTAGTACTAGTAGTAGTCTTAGCAGTAATACTAGTCATTGTTGTAGTAGTAGCAGCAGTTGTAGTATTAGTTGGAGTAGCAGTAGTAGTAGCAGTAGTAATAGTAGTAGGAGAAGTTTTAGTTGTTGTAGTAGTTGTAGTACTAGTAGGAGTAGCTGTAGTAGTAGTGGTAGTGGTTGCAGCAGTAGTAGTAGCAATAGTAATAGCAACTGCCATAGTTGTTGTAGTAGTTGCTACAACAGCTATTATAGCGGTAGTGTAGTAGTTGTTGTTGTTGTAGTAGTAACGGTATTAGTAGTAGTAGTACTAGTAGTAGTAGAGATGGCAGTTATCGTTGTAGCAGTAGTAGTAGTGGGAGCAGTAGTAGAGTAGCTGTGGTAGTAGTCATAATAGCAACAGTAGTAGTAGCTGAAGTAATAGTTGTAGTAGCAGTAACAGTAGTCATAGTTGTTGTAGCAATAGTAGTAGTAATTGTTATAATAGTAGTTGTTATAGTAGCACTGGTAGTAGTGGTGGTAGCACTAGTAGTAATAATAGCAGCAGCAGCAGCAGTAGCAGTAGTAGTAGTACTAGTCAGAGCAACGACAACAGCAGCTGCAGCAGTAGTAGCAGTTGTAGTAGTAGTAGTAATAGGAGTAAGTTTAAGAGAAGGAGTAGCAGTAGGAGTAGTAGTAGTTTTTGTTGTAGTACTAGTAAGAGTAGTAGTAGTAGTAGTGGTGGTGGTGGTGGTGGTGGTAGTAGTAGTAGTAAGAGTTGTAATAATAGTAGTAGTAATAGTGGCAACAGTAGTAGTAATAGTTGTATTAATAGGAGTAAGTGTAAGAGAAGGAGTAGCAATAGGAGTAGTAGTAGTTTTTGTTGTAGTACTAGTAAGAGTAGCAGCAGCAGTAGTAGTGGTAGTAGTAGAAGTAGTAGTAGTAAAAGTAGTAATAGTAGTAGTAATAGTAGCAACAGTGGTAGTAGTTGCAGTAATAGGAGTAGGTGTTGGAGAAGGAGTTGGAGTAGTAGTAGGAGGAGGAGGAGGAGGAGTAATAGTAGTAGTTGTAGTAGTAGTAGTAATCGTAGTAGTAGAAGTAGGAGTAACAGTAGTCATTGTAGCAATAGTAGCAGTAGCAGTAGTAGTAATCGTAGTTGTGTATTAGTTGTAGTAGTAGGGCAATAACAGTAACAGTAGTAGTAGTAGTAGCAGTAGCCGCAGTAATTGAAGTAATAATTGCAGTGGTAGCAATAGCAGCAGTTGTTGTAGTATTTCTAATAGTATTAGTAGTAGTAGTAGCAGAAGTAGTAGTTGTGGTTGTAGGAGTAGTAGGTGTAGTAGTTGTTGTTGTTGTAGGAGCAGCAGCAGCAGTTGTAGTAATGGTAGTAGCAGTAGTAGTAGTTGTTGTAGTAGTAGTAGTAATTGTAGTTGTCATAGAAGTCGTAGCTGTAGCAGTAGTAGCTGTAGAAGTAGTAGTGGTAGTAGTAGCAATAGTAGTAGTTGTTGCAGCAGTAATAGCAGTAGAAGTAGTAGCAGAAGTAGTTGTTGTGTTAGTTGAAGTAGTAGTAGTAGCAACACTACTAGTAGTAGTAGCAGCCGGAGTACGAGTGGTAGCAGTTGGAGAAGTTTTAGTAGTTGTAATAGTAGTGGGAGTAGTTGTAGTAGTAGAAGTAATAGTTGTACTAGCAGTAATAGGAGTATTAGTTGTAGTAGTAGCAAGGGTTGTAGTAGTAGGTGGAATTGTAGTAACTATAATAGCTATTGTTGTAGTAATAGTTGTAGTCATAGTAGTATTTGTAGTAGTCGTAGTAGAAGTAGTATCAGTAGTATCAGAGTAGTATCAGAGTAGTATCAGTAGTAGTCGCAGAAGAAGTAGTAGTAGTAGCAACAGTGGTTGTAATAGTAGGTGAAGCAGTAGTAGTAATAGTAGTAGTAGTTGTTGTTTGTTGTTGTTGTTGTAGTAGTAGTAGTAGTCACAGTAGTAGTAGTAAGGGTTGTAGTAGTAGTACTACCGCTGTGGCTTCTACTACTGCTACTACTCATACTACAATTAACACAGCTACTACTACTGCTACTACAAGTAATACTACTACCGCTACTACTCGTGCTACTACTAATATTACTCCTACTACTACTACTTTTATTTCTATTACTAGTTCCACTACTATTACTCCTGCAGCTACTACTGCTACGATTACTACTACTATTGCTTTAGCTACTATGGTTACTATTGCTACTACTGCGACCACATCTTCGACTATCACTACAACTACTGCCACTACTACTGCTAATACAGCTACTATAGCTACTATTGCTATAACAACAACTATTACTACTACTGCTACTGCTGCTACTACTATCACTAATGCTACCAATAGTTTGACTGCAACCAAAATTACTACTGCAACTACTACTGCTTCTACTGCTAGTATTGATACAACAACAACTACTACTACAAATACTACTATCACTACTCCTACTGCTACTACTATTGCAACAGCTATAGCTGCTGCAACTGATACGAGTGCTACTACTACTGCTACTACTACTACTACTACTACGACTATTACCACTCCTACTACTAGTATTACAACTAAAACTTCTACTGCTTCTACTACTACTACTACTTCTGCTACTACTATTACTACTACTATGACCTCTGCTACTACTACAATTGCTACTACTTCTATTACTACTGTTCTTACTACTACCACTACTACTACTAATACTGCTACTACGACTATTAATATTGTTGTTACTACTACTAGTATTACTTCTTTTGCTACAACTATTACTACTACTACTACTACTGCTACAACTGCTGCTACTGCTACTTTAGCTACTGCGGCTACTACTACTACTAATTCCACCACTACAACGATTGCTAGTTCTGCTACTAATACTACTACTATTACTACTATAACTGCTAATACTGCTATTGTTGCTATTGATGCTACAACTATTGTGACTACTTCTACTACTGCTATAACTACTACTACTATTGCCACTAATGCTACTAGTACTAATACATCTATACTACTGCCACTACTACTACTTGTACTCTCATTACAACACTACAACTTCTACAACTACTACCAATGCAATTGCTACTACTGCCACTTTTAGTACTAATACTACTGCTACTACCACTCCTCCTCCTCCTACTACTGCTACCACTACAATAGCTACTGTTGAAACTACTATTGCTACAACTACTAATACTGCTATTGTTGCTACTACTACTCCTACTCCTATTCCTGCTACTAATACTACTTCGATGATAACTACTACAACTACTATTGCTATTTCTACTACTATTACTACTACTCCTCCTCCTACTGCAACTACTACTACTACGACTATTACCACCACTATAACAACTTCGGCTACTGCTACTTCTACTACTACTGCTATTATAAGTAGTACTACTACTTCTGCTGCTACAACTATAGCTAGCGTTATTGCTACTACTATGAGTACTGCCACTACTACCGCAGCTACTACTGCGGCTACTACTACTGCCACTACTACTACTACTAGTACTACTACTACTATTAGTGCTGCTACTACTACTACCATTACTAGTACTACTCATACTACTATTCATCCTACTGCTGCTACAACTACTACTGTTGCTGCACCTACGGCTACTACTTCTGCAATTACTACTACTACTACTACAACTACTACAACTACAACTACAACTTTTGTTACTACTAATACTATAGTTCCTTCTACTAATAGTACAATTGCCACTTCTACCTCTGTGGCGACAAGTATTGCTACTACTTCCCCTACTTCTAGTACTTCTACAACTACTACTGCTATGACTACAACTGCTTCTACAACAACAACTATTGCTACTACTACCACAACTACAACTATTGCTACTAGTATTACTAAAACTACTACAACAACAACTACTACTACAACTACAACTACTACTGCTACAACAACAACTACTACTACTACTACAACAACTACAACAACAATAACAACAACTGCAACAACAATTACTACTACTACTACTATTACTACTACTACTACTACTACTAATCCTACTACTAGCACTATTACTTCTATTGCTTCTACAGCTACTACTATTTGTATCACTACTACTACTCCTCCTCCCCCTCCTCCTCCTACTGCTACTACTACAACTATTGCTACTATTTCTGCTACTGCTTCTACCAATGCTACTACAACCACTTCTACTGCAACAACTGCTAATTTTACTATTACTACAAGTACTATTAAAACTACTAGTACTATTACTACTGCTACTACATTTGCTACTATGACTACAGCCACTATGACGACTACTTCTATTACCACTTCTACTATTACTGCAACTACTACTTCTACTACTATGATTACTACTTTTACTACCACTACTGCTACTACCACTACTATGAGTCCTATAGATACCACTGCTACTACTACTAATTTTTGTATTGCTACTACTACTGCCAAGACTACAACTAGGACTACTATTGCTACTACTACTACTACTACTTCAGTTACAATAACTATTACTACTAATATTTCTACTACTACTACAATTGCGGCTACGTGTACTACTACTACAACAATTATCACTACTTTTCATATTACCACTACTTCAACTACTACTACTACCACAACAACAACTTCTACAGCTATTATAGACTACTACTGCTGCTACTACTACTACAACCAGTACTACTGCTACCACTATGGGTACTACTACTTCTGCTGCGACTATTTCTACAACTGCAACTACCAGTACTTCTATTAATACTACTACAACTGCTACTACTGCTATAACTAATACTATTGCTACTACTATTATAGTTACTGGAACTACTCCTACGCATACTACAATAACTACTACTACCACTACCTCTATTACTACTGCTACTACTACTACAGCTGCTACTACTGCTTCTACTACTACTGTTGCTACAAATAGAACTCCTGCTACAATGGCAACTACTACTTCTTCTACAATTACTACTACTACTCCTACCACAACTACTACACATACTACTACTTCGACTGCTACTTCTACTACTACTAGTACTACGACAAGTACTACTTCTACTACTGCTGCTGCTGCTGCTAATACTACCACTGCTACTTCAACTACTACTGCTACTACTACTCCCCCTACTACTACAGCTACTACTACTACTACTCCTACTCCTCTAGCTACTACAGTAACCAAAGCAACTGCTGCAACTGCTACTACTACAACAACAAATACTACTACCAATAATGCTACTATTGCTACTATAGTTGCTAATACTACTACTCCAACTACTATTGCTACAAATACTACTACTAAGGGTGCTGCAACTACTACTACAACTACTGCTACTGCTACTGTGATTGTTACAACTACACCTACTACTACTACTGCTGCTGTTGTTGCTAGTACTACTACTGCTACTATAGCTACTACTACAACAATTGCTCCCACTACTTCGACTGCTACTACTACAACAACTACTATTACAATTACCACTACTACTACTACTAATACTGCTAGTACTACTACTTCTCCTATTACTATTACTACTGCTACTACAACTGCTACTACGGCTTTTGCTGCTCCAACTAATACTACTGCTGCTATTGCTTCTACTCCTACCAATAGGTTTGCTACTACTACAATAACTACTACTTCTTCTATAATTATTACTACTACAACTACTACTACTGCTACTACAACAACAACTGCTACTACGGATGCTACAGGTACTACTACTACCACTACTTTAACTACAACTGCTACTGCCACTGCTAGTATGGCGGCTACTGCTACTACTACTACTACTACTACTTCTATTACTATAATTACTACTACTACTACTGCTACTACTATGACTACAATAAGAACTTGTACTATTACCACTACTAATACAAGTAGCACTACAACAAATACTAGTACAACTACTACAACTATTACTACTACATCTCCAACAAAAAATGATAACTACTACTACTACTCCTACATCAACAACAACAACAACAACAACTACTTCTACAACTAATGCTAATGTTACTACTACTACTACTACTTCTTCTTCTTCTTCTTCTACTACTACTACAGCTACTATTGTTTTGTTTGTTTGTTGCTGCTGCTACTACCGCTATTACTGCTGCCACTACTACCACAATGGCTACTACTACTACTACTACTACTACTACTACAATTGCAACTACTAATATAGCTATTGCTGCTGCTGCTACTACTACTACTACTATTGCTACTACGACTATTACTATGACTACTACCACTACTATTCCTACTACTGCTACAACCACTACTACAACCACTTCTACAATAACTACCACTATTCCTACTACTGCTATTGCTACGTCTACTACTAGTCCTACAGCTACTACTGAAACAACTGCTACTTTTCGTACTATTACTACTACTACTAAGACTACTAGTATGACTACTATTGCTACTAATACTTCTACTACAACTACGACCATTGCTACTGCTACTACTACTACAATAATTATTACTGCTACTTAGATTACCACCACTTCAACTACTACTACTTCTATAGCTAATATAATACTGCTACTGCTGCTACTACCACTACTAGTAATACTGCAGCTACTGCTGCTGCTGCTGCTACTACCGTTATAGCTGCAACTATTACTCCTGCAACAACTACCACAACTACAACTACTAATACTAATACTTATGCTACTGCTACTACTGCAACAACTATTACTATTGGTATTGCTGCTGCTATTGCTACTACTACTTCAACCACTTCGACCAGTTCTGAACTACTATGACTAGTACTACAACTACGACTATAACTAGTACTAGTCCTACTACTACTACAAAAACTACTACTATTACAACTATAATTGCTACCACTACTGCTATTTCTACTAGCACTACTATTGCAACTATTGCTACTAATACTACTGCTACAACTACAACTACCTATGATACTACTTCCACTTCTACCACTACTGCTACTACTATTGTTACTACTACTACCACAGCGTCAACTACCAGAAATACTACTACTATTATTGCTACTATAGCTACTACTACTACTATGACTAATACTACAATGAATACTGCTACTGCCTCTATAACTGCTACTACAACTAGCACCCTTACTATTGTTACAACTGCAAGTACTGCTACTACTTCTACTGCGGCTACTGCTACTGCTGCTGCTATTGCTACTACAGTTGCTACTCCTACTGCTCCTACTACTATTGCTACTATTATTACTACTACAAGTACTGCTTCTGCTACTACAGCTACAACTACTTCTACTACTATTACTTCTGTGGCTACTACTATTACTTCTATTACTACTTCTACGACTACTACTGTTACTACTATTACTACTACTACCACTTCAACTACTACTACCACTACTACTACTACTATTACTACTACTACTTCTTCCACCTCTTCTACTACTATTACTACTGCGACTGCTACTACTACTACTTCTTCTTCTTCTTCTATAACTATTGCTACTATTACAACTACTGCTACTTCTCCTACTACTGATACTACTTGTGCTACTACTACTTTCGCTACTACTACTGCAACTACTACTACTACTACTACTACTTCCAATACTTCTACTACTGCAACTGTTGATACAACTACTACTATTTCTATTACCACTGCTGCTGCTACGAGTAATACTGCTACTACTACTACTAATACTATTACTGCTAATACAACTACTGTAACTATTTTTATAGCTACAACTACTACTACTTCTCCTATAAATACTGTAACTACAACTTCTACTACTTCTACTACTACTATTGCTGATGCAACTATTACTACTTCTACTACTACTGTTGCTACTACTGCCACTATTGCTACTACTACTACTACTGTAGCTATTGCTACTGGTACTATGACCACTTATCATACTATTACTACTATAACAACAACAACTACTACTACTACTACCACTTCAACTACTACTACTACTACTACTATTACTCCTACAACTTCTACTGTCACTTCTGCTACAACTGCTACTACCACTACTACTGCTACGATTGGTACTACTGCCACTACTGCTACTACTGGCATTGCTGCCATAGTTGCAACTACAACTTTAACTACAATTACTACTACTGCTACTACTACTACTACTATTAAAACTACTACTACAACTAATCTGAATACTAATGTTGCTACTAATACTAACACTACTGTTGCTGCTACTATTACTGCTTCTAGTACTACTACTGCTACTACTACTATTAATGTTGCTGCTGCCGCTACTATTGCTACTATTACCCAAACTACTACTACTTCTTCTACTTCTACTATTACAACTACTGCTATTACTACTATTTCTACCAATGATGATGCTTCTGCTATTGCCACTGATGCTACTACTACTATTGCTACTATTCTAATGCTGCTACTATTATTGCCGCTACTATTGCTATGACTACTGCTGTGACTACTACTATGGCTACGAGTGTTGTTGCGACTTCTGCTACTACTACAACTAGTACTGCTACTACTACAACTACTACTATAACTACTGCTACTACTACTACTGCTACAACTGCTACTACTACGGTTACTACTATCGCTGCTCCTAATACTACTACTATTGTTACTTCTACTACTACTACTGCAACTACTTCTACTACTGCTGTTGTTGCTAATGCTACTACTATTATTACTATTACTACTTCTACTAATACTGTGGCTACTTCTACTACTGCTACTACTTCTACTGATAATGCTACTACTACTTCTAATAATAGTGATGCTACGACTACTACTATTATTGCTATTGCTACTACTACTAGTACTACTAGTACTACTGCTACTATTCTACTACTACTACTTTTGCTATTGCAGTTACCCTGACTACTGCTTGTAGCAATAATAGTAGTAGAACTGGAAAAAGTAGTAGTTGTAGTAGCAAAAGTAGTACCAATGGCAGCTACAATTATAGTAGTAGTGGAAGTAGCAGCCACAACAACAACCTTAGTAGTGTAGTAGTAGTAGTTGTTGTTGTTGTTGTAATAGGAGTAGTAGAGGTAGTAGTAGTAACAGTAACATAAGCAGATGTAGTAGTAGAATTAAAAGTAGTAGGTGTAGCAATAGTAGTATTCGTAGTCATTGTTTAAGTAATAGTAGTACTATAAAATGGAGCAGTAGTAGAAGTAGTAGTAGTATTAATAGTAGTAGTAGTAATGGTAGTGGCAGTAGCAGCAGCAGCAGTAGCAGCAGTAGTAGTCATAGTAGAAGTAGCAGCCACATTAATAGTAGTGGCAATTGTAGTAGCAGTAGTAGTAGTAGTAGTAGTAGTAGTAGCGGTACTACTAGTAGTAGTAGCAGCAGTACCAGCAGTAGTAGTAATAGCAATAGTAGCAATAGTCAAAGAAGTCGAGTGATAGCAGTAGTAGTAGTAGTAGTAGTAGTAGTAGCAGTAGTAGTAGAAGTAGCAGTAGTAGCAGCAGTAGTGGTAGTAATAGTAGCAGTATTATAAGGAGGAGGAGATGAAGAGTAGCAGTAGTATCAGAAGTAGAACTCAGAAGAGTAGTTATTGTAGTAGTACTAGTTGTAGTAGTGGTAGCGATAATAGTAGTTATAGTAGTAGTGGTAGTAATAGCAATAATAGTAGTAGTAGGAGAAGTAGCGGAAGTAGCAGTAGTAGTAATAGTAGTAGAAGTAGTTCTAGTACCAGTAGAACTAGATGTAGCAGTAGTAGCAGTAGTAGTGCTAGTTCTAGTAGTAGTAATGGCAATCATAGCAGTAGCAGTAGTACTAACAGTAGTTGTAGTTGCGAAAGTTGTTGTAGTAGTGGTCGGAGATGTCGTATTAGTAGTAGTAGTAGTGATAGAAGTAGTTGTTGTTGTTGTGGAAGGAGTAGTAGTTGTAGTGGTAGTAGAAGCAATTATAGCCATAGTAGCAGTAGCAGTAGTAGTTATAGTAGCAGTTGTAGTAGTTGTAGTAGTAGCAGTAGTAGCAGTAACAGTAGTAGGAAAAGTAGTAGTTGTTGTAGAGGTGGTAATAGTAGTAGTAGTAGTAGTTAGGGTAATAGTAGTAGTAGCAGCAGTAGTAGAGTAGTAGTAGTAGAAGTAGAAGTAGTACTAGTAGCAATAGACGTAAAAGTAGCTATATTAGTAGTCATAATTATAGCAGTGGTAGTAGTAGTAGTACTTGTGGCAGTAGTCATGGCAGTAGTAGTAGCAGTAATAGCGATAGTAGCCATAGTAGTAGTAGCAATATTAGTAGTAGTAGTAGTAGTAGTAGTAGTAGTAGTAGTAGTAACATTAGCATTAGTTGTAGAAGTAGTAGTAGTTGTTGTTGTTGTTGTACGAGAAGTAGTAGTACTAGTAGTTATCATTGTTGTAGGAGAAGTAGTAGCAATAGTTGTAGTTGTAGTACTAGTATTTATTATCATGGTAGTAGTAGATGTTGTATCAGTAGTCGTAATAGTAGTAGTTGTTGTTGTAGTTGTAGTAGCAGCAGTAGCATTTCTAGTAGTAATAGTAATAGTAGTAGAAGTAGTAGCTGTAGTAGTAGAAGTAGTAGCAGTAGGAGTAGTCATAGTAGTAGTAGCAGTAGTCGTAGTAGTTAAAGTTGTGGTAGCAGTAGTAGTAGTATCTGTAGTAGTAAGAGTAGGAGTAGTAGTAATAGTAGTAGAAGAAGTAGTAGTTATTATAGTAGGAGTAGCAGTAGTAGTAGTATTACTAGCAAAACTAGTAGTAGGTGTGCATTCAGTAGCAGTAGTAGAATTAGATGGAGCAGCAAAAGTCGTAGTAACAGTTGTAGTAGCTGTTGTAATAGTAGTAGGAGAAGTAGTAGTAGTAGCGGCAGCAGCAGCAGTAGTAGTGGTAATTGTAGTAGCTGTAGTCGCTGTAGTAGCAGTCGAAGTAGTGGAAGTAGTAGAAGTAGTAGTAGCCGTAATAGCAGTTGTAGTAGTATTAGTAGTAGTAGTAGTAGTAGTAGTAGGTGTAGTAGTCGCAGTCGTAGTAGTAGTAGCATTAGTTGTACTAGTAGTAGCAGCAGTATTCGTAGTAGTATTAGTTGCAATACTAGTTAGAGTAGTAGTATTAGCAACCGTAGTAGCAATAGTAGCAGTAGCCGCAATAGTATTTGTAGTTGTAGTAGTAGCAGTTGCAGCAGTTGCATCTATTGTTGTAGCAGCTGGAGTAGTAGTAGTAGTAGCAGTAGTAGCCCTAGTAGTAGTGGGAGTAGTAGCGGTCATAGCTAAAGTAGCAGTGGTAGTATTAGCATTAGCAGTATTAGTAGTAGGAGTACTTGTCATCAACGTCGTAGTAGTAGTTCTAGTCATAGTAGTAGTAGTTGTAGTAGCTGTAGTAGTAGTAGTAGTAGTAGTAGTAGTAGCATTAGGAGTAGAAATAGTAGTAGAAGAAGTAGTAGTTGTCATAGTAGTAGTAGTTGTAGTAGTAGCAGTAGCAGTACTAGTAGTAGTGGTGGTGGTAGTAGTAGCATTAGTAGTAATAGCAGTAGTAATAGAAGTAGTGGTAGTA
Source organism: Trichopus zeylanicus subsp. travancoricus (assembly GCA_005019695.1). Classification (NCBI taxonomy): domain Eukaryota; kingdom Viridiplantae; phylum Streptophyta; class Magnoliopsida; order Dioscoreales; family Dioscoreaceae; genus Trichopus; species Trichopus zeylanicus. Next base: position 57,085 of record RXID01015266.1, on the reverse strand, counting down.
TTAGTTGTTGTAGTAGGGGCAAGAGTAGTAGTAGTAACTATAACAATAGTAGTAGTAGTACTTGTTGCAGTAGTAGTAGCGGCACTAGTAGTAGTAATCGAAGTAGTAATAGTTTTAGTAGTAGTAGTAGCATTAGTTGTAGTAGTAGTAGGAGTAGTATTCGTAGTTTTATTAGTTGCAATACTAGTTAGAGTAGTAGTATTAGCAACCGTAGCAGTAATAGTAGCAGTAGCCGCAATAGTATTTGTAGTTGTAGTAATAGCAGTTGCAGCAGTTGCATCTATTGTTGTAGCAGCTGTAGTAGAAGTAGTAGTAGCAGTAGTAGCCCTAGTAGTAGTGGGAGTAGTAGTGGTCATAGCTAAAGTAGCAGTGGTAGTATTAGCATTAGCAGTATTAGTAGTAGAAGGAGTACTTGTCATCATCGTCGTAGTAGTAGTTCTAGTCATAGTAGTAGTAGTTGTAGTAGCTGTAGTAGTTGTAGTAGTAGTAGCATTAGGAGTAGAAACAGTAGTAGAAGATGTAGTAGTTGTCATAGTAGTAGTAGTTGTAGTAGTAGCAATAGCAGTACTAGTAGTAGTGGTGGTGGTAGTAGTAGCAGTAGTAGTAATAGCAATAGTAATAGAAGTAGTGGTAGTATTAGTTGTTGTAGTAGGGGCAAGAGTAGTAGCAGTAACTATAACAATAGTAGTAGTAGTACTTGTTGCAGTAGTAGTAGCGGCACTAGTAGTAGTAATCGAAGTAGTAATAGTTTTAGTAGTAGTAGTAGTAGTAGTAGTAGTAGTAGCAGTAGTAGTTGTTGTAGAAGAAGAAGAAGAAGTAGTAGTTATAATTATTATAGGACACAAAGTAGTAGTAGTAGTGGAAGTGGTAGTAGTAATATTTGTTGTTGTAATAGTAGCACTAGTAGTAGCAATAGTTGTAATAGTAGTATTAGTAGTAGTCGTAATAGTAGTAGTAGTAGTAGCAGTGGTAGAAGTAGCAACAAAAGTAATTGTTGTAGTTGTAGCAGTAATTGAAGTAGTAGTAGATGCAGTTGTAGTTGTAGTAGTAATTGCAGTAGCAATAGCAACAGCTATAGTAGTCAAAGTTGTGGTAGAACCAGTAGTAATAGTAACCATAGTTGCGATAGTAGTAGTAGCAGAAGTAGTTGTTGTTGTTGTTGTAGTAGTAGCAAAAGTAGTTGTAGTAGTTGGCTTATAGTAGTAGAAGTAGTAGTAGTAATACTCGAAGCAACGGTAGCAGCAGCAGCAGTAGTAGTATTAGTTGAAGTCAGAGTAGTAGTAGTAGCAATGGTAGTAGCAATAGTAAAAGTAGTTGAGGAAGTTGTAGTAGTGGCAGTAGCAGTAGTAGCCGTAGTTGTACTAGTAGTAGTAGTAGTAATTATAGTAGTAGTAGTAGTAATAGTAGCATTCGAAGTAGTGGTAGCAATATTTGCAGTAGTAGTAATAGTTATAGAAGTAATAGTAGGAGTGGTAGAAGTCATAGTAGTAACACTAGTAGTAGCAGTTGTAGTATTAGCAGCAGTATTAGTTGGAGTAGCAGTAGTTATAGTCGGAGTAGTAGTAGCAGTAGTAATAGTAGTAGGAGAAGTAGTAGTAGTGCAGTAGTAGTCATAGTCGTAGTAGTAGTACTAGTAGTGACAGAAGCAACAACAACAATAGTAGTAGTAGTAGTAGCATTTGCTGTAGTTGTAACATTAGTAGTAGTAGTAGTTGTTGTTGTTGGTGGTGGTGGTGGTGGTGGTGTTATTGTAGGAGAAGTTGTAATTATAGTAGTTATTGTTGTTGTTGGAGAGGTAGTAGTAGTAGGAGTAGTAGTAGCATTAGTATTTGTTGTTGTATTAGTAGCATTAATAGTAGTAGTTGTTGTAATGATAGTAGTAGTAGTAGTCGTAGTAGTTGCAGTAGCAGAAGCAGCAACACTAATTTTCATAGTCGTAGCAGTAGTTGTATTTGTTATAGCAATAGTAGGAGTAGTAGTTGTAGTAGTAATTGTAGTAGCAGTAGTAGCTGTTGTAGTAGCCGAAGGAGTGGTAGCAGTAGTAGAAGTAGCTTCCGTAGTAGCAGCAGTAGTTACAGCAACTGCAGTAGTTGTTGTAGTAGTTGCGACAGCAACTATTATAGCGGTAGTGTAGTAGTAGTTGTTGTTGTAGTAGTAATGGTATTAGCAGTAGTAGTAGAGGTAGCAGTTATCATTGTAGCAGCAGTAGTGGTGGTAGCAGTGGTAGTAGTTGCAATAGCAATAATAGTAGTAGTAGCTGTAGTAGCAGTAGTAGTAGTACTGGTGATAGTAGTAGTTGTTATTGTAGCACTAGTACTAGTAGTAATAGTAGTAGTAGTAGTAGTAGCAGTAGTAGTAGTAGTAGTAGCAACAACAACAACAACAACAGTAGTAGTAGTAATGGTAGTAGTAGTTGTAGTAGTAGTAGTAATAAGAGTTAGTGTAGGAGTAGTAGTAGTAGGAGTAGTACTAGCTATTGTAGTAGTTGTAGTAAGAGTAGTAGTAGTTGTCGTTGTTGTTGTAGAAGTACAAGTAGTAGTAGTATTAATAGTAGCAATAGTAGTAGTAGTTGTAGTAACAGGAGAACAGTAGTAGGAGTAGCAGTAGCAGCAGTAGTAGTAGTAGTAGTAGTAGTAGTAGTAGTAGCAGCAGTAGTAGTGGTGGTGGTAGTAGTAGCAGTAATAGTAGTAGTAGGAGAATAGTAGTAGTAGTAATAGTAGTAGTAGTAATAATAGTAGAAAGTAGTTGTAGTATCAGTAGTAGGATTAGCTGTAGTAGTAGCAGTAGCAGTAGTAGTAGTAGCAGGAGTACTAGTAGTAATAGGAGTGAAAGTAGTAGTAGTTGTTGTAGGAGTAGCAATAGTAGTACTAATAATAGTAGTAATAGTAGTAACAATATTACTAGTAGTAGTAGTAGATGTAGCAGTAGTAGTAATAGGAGTAGTAGTAGTAGTAGCAACAAAAGTAGTAGTAGTAGTGGCAGTAATACTAGAATTAGTAGTAGTAGTATGTGCAGTAGTAGTTCTAGTAGTAGCAGTATGAGTAGTAGTAGTAGTAGTAGTGGTAATAGTAGTTGTAGTAGTAGCATTAGTAATAGTAGCAACAGTAGTAGTAATCGTACTAGTAATTATACTAGTTGTAGTTGTAGTAGTAGTAGTGGCAGTAATACGAGTAGTAATAGTAGTAGAAGTAGCAATAGCAGTGGTTGCAATAGTGGTAGTAGTAGTAGTAGTTATAGTAGAAGTAGTTGCTATTGTCGTTGTAGAAGGAGTAGGAGTTGGTGTAGGAGTAGTAGTTGTTGTAGTAGTTATAGTTGTGTAGTAGTTGTAGCAGTAGTGTAGTAATAGTAGTAGCTATACTAGTCATAGAGGCAGTAGTCGAAGTAGTAGTTGTAGTAGTAGCAGTAGCAGTAATGTTGTTGTAGTTCTAGTAGTATTAGTAGTAGCAGAAGTAGTAGTTGTGGTAGTAGGAGGAGTAGTAGTAGAAGTAGTAGTTGTTGTTGTTGGAGCAGCAGCAGCAGCAGTTGTAGTAATGGCAGTAGCCATAGTATTTGTAGTAGTTGTAGCAATAGTAGAAGTCGTAGTTGTAGTAGTAGTAGCAGTAGCAGGTAGTAGTTGTTGTAGCAGTAGTAGGTGTAGAAGTAGTAGCAGAAGTAGTTGTTGTATTAGTTGAAGTAGTAGTAGTAGCAACACTAGTACGAGTAGTAGTAGTAGTAGCGGTAGTAGTAGTAGTAGTAGTAGTAGTAGTAGTAGTAGTAGTAGTAGTAGTAGTAGTAGTAGTAATAGTAGTAATAGCAGTAATAGTTGGAGGAGTAGTAGTAGCAAGGGTTGTGGTAGTAGGTCGAATAGTAGTAGTATTTGTAGCAGTACTAGTAGTAGTTCAAGTAGTAGTTGGAGTAGTAGTAGCAATAGTACCATAAGAAGTAGTAGTAGTAGCAGCAACGGTTATAATAATAGGTGCAGTAGTAGCAGTAATAGTAGTAGTTGTTGTTGTTGTTGTAGTCGTAGTCACAATAGTAGTAGTAAGGGTTATAGTAGTAGTAGAAGTTGTAGCAGCAGTAGCAGCAGCTGGTGTAGGAGTAGTAGTAGTAGCAGTAGCAATAGTAATAGCAGTAGGAGAAGTAGCAGTAGCATTAGGAGTAGTAGTTGTAGTAGTAGGTGTAGTAGTTGTAGTTGAAGTAGTAGTAGTAGTAGGAGTAGTTGTAGTAGTAGTGGTAAAAGTAGTTGTTGTAGCTATAGTAGTAGTAGCCGTAGTTGCCGTAGTTGCCGTAGTGGTATTATTTGTAGTAATAGTAGTAGTTGTAGGAGTAGTTGTAGTATTAGTAGTAGCTGCTGTGGTAGTAATGTAGTAACCATAGCAAAAGTAGTAGTATTATAGGTAATAGTAGAAGTAGTAGTTGCAGTAATGACAGTAGTAGTAGTAGTAGTAGTAGAAGTATTAATAACAATAGTTGAAGTAGTAGTATTAGTGGGAGTAGTCGTAGTAGTTGTGGCAATTGTTGTAGTAGTAGAAGTACTAGTAATAGCAGTCATAGTAGTAATAGTAGCAGTAGTAGCTATAGTAGCTATTGTAGTAATAGTAGTAGGAGTAGGAGTAGCTACATTACTAGCAGCAGGAGTAATAGGAGTAGTAGTAGTCGTAGTAAAAGTAGTAATAGTAATAGTAGTAGAAGTAGTAGTAGCAGTAGTTGTAAAAGCATTAGATAGTACTAGTAGTAGTTGGAGTAGCAGTAGTAGTAGTAGTACTCATAGTAGGAGAAGTAGTATTAGTAGTAGTAGTAGTAGCAGCAGCTGTAGCAGTGGCGGTAGGAGTAGTGTTTATAGTAGTTTTAATAGTGGTAGTTGTAGTAGGCATAACAGTAGTAGTAGTAGTGGTACTAATAGTAGGAGCAGTAGTAGCTATTATAGTAGTAGTTTTAGTAGGTGTAGCAGTAGTTGTTGTAGTAGTAGTAGTAGTAGTAGGAGTAGGAGTAACTGTTGTGGTAGCGGTAGTAGTAGCAGTATTTGCTATAGTTGTAGTAGTAGTAGTAGTAGAAATAGTGGTAATAGTAGTACTTACAGCAATAGTAGTAGCAGCTGAAGTAATATAAGTAGTAGTAGAATTTTTGGTAGTTGTAGTAGTTGTAGTAGCAGTAGTAGTTTTAGTAGTAGTAGAATATGTTGTAGTAGTAGTTGTAATTGTAGTAGGTGCAGCAGTTGGAGTAGTTGTTGTAGTAAAAGTAGTAGTAGCAGTGGTAGCAGCAGCTTCTACATAGCACTAAGTAGTAGTAATAGTAGAAGTAGTCATTGTATGAGGAGTAGAAGAAGTAGCTGCAGCAGCCACAACTACTAATACGACTATTACGACTGCTACTACTTTGACTACTACTACTACTAACTGCTCCTACAACTTCGAATACTAGCACTACTGCTACTCCAACAACTACTACTATTACTATTTTTAATACTACTATTGCTACTACTACTACTATTACTATACCTACCCCTACTACTACTACTACTACTACTGCTACTACTACTCATACTACTACTGCTACTATTTCTTCTTCTGCTACTGCTGCTACTCCAGTTGATACTACTACTACTACCACTACTACTACTATTACTACTTCTACTGCTCATACTGCTACAACTACTATTACTCCTTCTGCTACTACTGCTACTCCAATTGAGAGTACTACTACTATTACTACTACTACTTCTACTACTACTACCAATATTACTACTACTATTACTACTCAGATGACTATTTCCACGACTACTACGACTCCTCCTCCTCCTACTTCTACAACGACCACTTCTGCTACAGCTATTGCTCCTAATACTACTACTACAACCACAACAACAACTATCACTATTACTTCTACTACTACTACTACAACAACAACTACTACTCCAACTACTACTATCGCCACTACTAATTCTACTTCTGTTGCTACAAATACTACACCTACTATACCTATTACTACTAGTACAACTATTACTACTAATATTACTACTACTATTGCTACAACAACTACTACTATTACTACTACTACAAGTACTACTACTACTACTCTTGCTATTACTGCTGTTATTACTACTACTGCTATTATAATTGCAAATACCACTTCTACTACTACCACTACTACAACAACTACTACTACTACTACCACTACTACTACTGCTCCTGCTACAACTACTCCCACTGCTTGTACTACTCCAACAACAACTACTACTACTCCTACCACTCCACTACTACTGCTATTACTGCTACTACTGCTACTCTTGCTCCTACTACTACCCTTACTCCTAAAGAAACTCCTATTACAACAACTACTGCTTCAACTAATACTACTACTACTACTTGTACTACCACTACTACAACTACTTCTACTACATCTATAAGTACAACTACTACTGCTACTACAACCGCTGCTATTACTACTACTACTACTACTACTACTAGTATTGGTACGACTACTACAACCACAACAACTACTGCTACTGCTGATGCAGCAACTGCAACTCATACTACTACTACTCCTGCTGCTAATAATTCTACTACTACAACTCCTTCTATGACAACTCCGACTACTACTTCTACAACTACCACTGCTACTTCTATTGCGACTGCTACTACTACTTCTACTACTATAGCAACTACTACTGCGATTACTACTACTACTACTACTGTTGTTGGTATTGCTACTGCTGCAGCTACTACTACTGCTTCTACTACTACTACGACAACGACTATTGCTACTACAACTAATTCTACTACTACACCTATTACTACTAATACCACTACTACCACTACTACTACTGCTACCAATATTACTACTACTATTGCTAGAAGTACTTCGACTACTATTACTACTTCTACTACTACTACTACTACTACTACTAATCCTATTACTGCTATTACATCCATTATCACTGCTACCACTGCTACTACCACCACCACCACTACCACCACCACTACTATGACTACTACTATTACTAGTACTGCTGCTACTACTACAATTACTACTATTTCCACAACTGCTCCTACTACTACAACTGCTACTGCTGCATTAGTACTACTACTGCTACAACTACTACTACTACTACTACTACTAGTACCACAACAACAACAACAATAACAACAACAACAACAACTACTGCTGCTAGTACAAATGTTACTACTACTATCTCTACTACTACCACTACTGTTACTACTATCAGTACTACTACTTTTGTTGTTGCTACTACGACTACTACTACTACTACTACCATAGCTATTACTACTAATACTACTACTAATAAAACTACTACTCTACCTATTACAACTAATAATAATAATACTACTACTACTACTACTGCTACTACTAATATTACCACTAGTATTGCAACCACTACCTCTACCCCTATTACTACTACTACAACTAATACTACTACTACTACTAATATTACCACTACTATTGTGACTACTACTCCTACTACTCCTACTACTCCTATTACTACTACTACTACAATTGCAACAACAACTAGTGGTGCTACTATTACTACTATTACAACCAATACTTCTATTACCACTTCTACTAACCCAACTTCTACTACGACTACTACTACACCAACTCTTATTACAATAACTTCTGCTACTACTAATACTACTTCTACTACTACTTGGACTACAAGTACTATAACTACTACTACAACTACTTCTACAATAGCTTAGAGTACTACAACTACTACTGCTTCTACTATTGCTACTACTACTACTACTGGTGATACTACTACTACTAGTGATACTACTACTACTATAGCAACTACTATACCTACTAATGCTACGGGTGTAACTCTTGCTCCTCCTCCTACCACGACTACTAATAGTACTTCTATAATAACTACTACTACGACTCCTCCTACTAATCCTACAATTACCACTACTACTACTGCTATTGCTACTACTATTACAACTACTAGAACAACTACAACTATTACTACTACTACTTCTACTACTACTCCTGCTGCTACTATTGCAACTACAACAAGAACTACTACTACACCTATCACTACTAATACTGCGATGACTACTTCTACTACTACCAATATTACTACTACTATTGCAACACATACTTCTACTACTATTACTACTACAACTAGCTCTACTAAAATTACTACTCATTTTTCTGCTATTACTCCTATTATTACTACTACTATTGCTACGACTAGTACTACTTCTATCGCTACTTCTACTGCTGTTACTACTGCTGCTACTATTACCACCCCTGCAACTACTTCTAGTTCTACTATTACTGCTACTGTAGCTACTACTTCTATATCAACTCCTACTACTCCCAACTCCTTCGATTACTACTGCTACTACTACTGTCACTACTCCTACTACTACCCCTACTCCTAAAACAACTCCTGTTACAACTACTACTACTAGTACTACTACTACTACTAATTATATGGCCACTACGATAACTACTAGTACAACTACTTCTAATACTACTACAACTTTTAATACTGCTACTAGTACTACCACTTCTCCTACATCAACTCCTACTACAATTACTGCTACTTGTACTACTACTACTACTACTACTTGTAGTGCTACTACTAGAACCACTAGTACAACTACTTCTAATGCAACTACTACTACTGTAGCTAGTTCTACTACTACTCCTGCTGCTGCTGCTGTTGCTACTGCTACTACTACTACTAGTAGTAGTATATCTACTACTTCTACTACCATTATAATCACAACCACTACTGCAGCTGCTATTGTGGCTGTAACTCCTACCAATACTACTACTACTACTACTACTACTACTACTACTACTACTACTACTACTACTAGTATAATGACTTCTAATACTACTACTACTGCTCTTGTTGTTTCTACAGCTACTACTACTACTACTCTTGTTATTACTACTACCATGACAACCAATGCTACTTCTACTACTACTACTATTACTATTACTACAAGTACTTCGACTACTACTACTTCTAGTACTTCTACTACTACTACTGCTCCTCCTCCTCCTACGACAACTAGAACTATCACTATTACTCCCCCTACTACTACTACTACTCCTACTACTACTTCTACACTTACTGTTACTATAACTACTAATACTGAAACTTCTACTACTATTACTACTACTACTAGAACTGCTACTATAACTATAACAATAACAACTTCTCTTGTTGCTACTACTACTACTGTTGCTGCAACTAGTACTACTGCTACAATACCTATTGCTACAAATACTATTACTACTACCACCATTACCACTACTACTACTATTACTACTTCTATTCCTACTACTGCTTCTACTATAATTACTACTACCACCACCACTACTACAACTACTACTCCTACTATTGTGATTACTACTATGACTACTACTGCTGCTGCTGCTACCACTACTGCCACTACTGATACTACTTATATTGCTATTACTACTACTATTGCTACAACTTCTATTGGTACTCCAGCTACTCCTCCTACTACTACTACTACTACTCCGACTGCTACTATTACTACTACTACTTCTCCTAGTACTACCCCTAATCCTACATCTACTCCTATTACTACTACAACAACTACTACTACTACCACTACTACAATTATTTGTATTATGACTACCACAACTACTTTTACAACTACTTCTACTTCTACTACTACTACTAGAACTGCTACTATTATTACTAATACTAGTACGACTACTTCTACTACTACTACAACAATGACTACTACCAGTATAATGAATACTAATGCCACTACTACTGCTCCTGCTATTTCAACTATTACTACTACTACTACTCTTGCTACAACTACTACAATCACAACCACTACTACTACTACTACTTCTACCACTACTATAACTGTTGCTGCTACTACTACTACTGCAACTGCAACTACTACTTCTTCTACTACTACTGCTACTATTACTACTACTAGTACTAGTACTACAAGCCCTTCTTCTACTACTACTTCTAGTACTACTACTACTACTACTACTACTACTACTACTACTCCTACGACAATTAGAACTACCGCTACTACTCCTCCTCCTACTACTACTACCCCTATTGCTACTACTTGTACACTTATTGTTACTATTACAACAACTACTTCTACTGTTACTACTACTACTACTACTACTGTTGCTGCTACTAGTACTACTACCACTACTACACCTATTGATACAAATACTATTACTACTACTACTATTACCACCACTACTACTACTATTACCACTACTACTACTACTATTACTACTTCTATTGCTACTACTACTTCTACTACAATTACTACTACTACTACCACCACTACAGCTACTACTCCTACTATTGTGATTACTTCTATAACTACAACTACTACTACTACAACTACCCCTACTGCTACTGCCACTATTGGTACTACTACTATTGCTATTACTACGGCTGCTGCTACAACTATTGCTGCTCCAGCTACTCCTCCTCCTCCTACTACTATTACTAGTCCTGCTGCTACTCTTACTGTTACTACTTCTCCTAGTACTACCCCTAATCCCACACCTACTCTTATTACTACTACAACAAGAACTACTACTACCACTACTACAATTTATATTACTACTACAATAACTATTCCAACTACTTTTACTACTACTACTACTAGAACTGCCACTACTGCGGCTACAACAATAACTATGGCTACTACTACTACAATAACAATTTATACTACAGCTGCAACTCCTAGTGCTACTACTACTACTACTACTACTTTTACTAAAACTACGATTACTAATAATACTACTACTACTACCACTCCAACAACTACTACTACTACTATTGTGACTACCGCAACTACTATTACTCCTACTGCTACTACTGCTACTACTACTGCTACTACTGCTGCTACTACTTCTCCTATTGCTACTACTACTACTGCACCTACTACTTCTACTATTTCTACTTCTATTACTATTACTACAACTACTCATTCTACTATTACTACTACTCCTCCTACTATGACTTCTACTCCTACTACTATTTCTACTACTATTATGGCGACTACTTCTATGACTACTACCACTACTACTACTACTTCTACAACTACAATGATAACTACTACTGCTACTACTGCTCCTCCAACTACTAGTACAACTATTACTATTGCAACTACAACAATTACTACGACTCCTACTCGAACTCCTACTCCTACTACTATTCTAACTATAATTTCTCTTAATACTACCACTACAATAACTACTACTACCACTACAACTGCTGCTGTTGAAACTACTACTACTCCTACAACTACTAATACTGCTACTGCCACTACTACTACTCCTATTCCTGCTACTAATACTACTTCTACTATAACTACTACAACTACTGCTACTTCTACTCCTCCTCCTCCTCCTCCTCCTCCTCCTCCTACTGCTACTACTACTACTACTACTACTACTATTACCACCACTATAACAACTCTGGCTGTTGCTGCTACTACTACTACTACTACTACTACTGCTAGTGCTATTTCTACTACTACGACTACTGCTACTACTATCGCAGCTAGTACTACGGCTGCTACTACTGCTACTACTACTACTTCTGCTAGTACTACTACTACTAGTGCTGCAACTACTACTACCACTACTAGTACTACTCATACTACTATTCATGCTACTGCTACTCCTATAACTACGATTGCTGTTGCTCCTATGGCTACTACTACTACTACTTCTACTGCAATTACTACTGCTTCTACAACTACTATTACAACTACTACTACTACAACTACAACTTTTGTTACTACTGATACTACAACTCCTACTACTAGTACCATTGCCACTTCTACCTCTGTGGAGATAGGTATTACTACTACTTCCCCTACTTCTACTACTTCTGCAACTACTACTACTACGGCTACTACTACTTCTACAACAACAATAATTACTATTGCTACCACGACTGCTACTACTGCTACTAGTACTACTAAAACTACTATTACAACAATAACTACTACTACTACTACAACAACAACTACTACTAATACTACTACTACTACTACAACAACAATAACAACAACTATTGTTACTACTATTACTACTACTTCTACTACTAATCCTACTACTAGCACTACTACTTCTACTGCTCCTACAGCTAGTACTATTTGTATCACTACTAATACTCCTCCTGCTACTACTACAACTACTACTACTATTTCTGCTGCTACTTCTACCATTGCTACTACAACCACTTCTACTACAACAACTACAACTATTACTATTACTACAACTACTACTACAACTACTAGTAGTACTACTTCTACTATACTTTTGCTACTATGACTATAGCCACTACAACTACTACTTCCACACTACTACTTCTATTACCACTTCTACTGCTACTACAACTACTGCTTCGACTAGTATGATTACTACTTTTACTACCACTACTACTACTGCTACTACGCTACTACTACTACCACTACTACCAGTCCTATAGGTACTGCTGCTACTACTACTGCCAAGACAACAACTAGGACTACTATTGCTACAACTACTGCTACTTCTGTTACAATAACTATTACTACTAATACTTCTACTACTACTACAACTGCTGCTACATGTACTACTACTATAGCAATTATCACTACTTCTCATATTACCACTACTTTAACTACTACTACTACTACTACTACAACTTCAACAGCTATTATACGACTACTACTACTGCAACTACTACTACTAGTACTATTGTTACTACTGCTACCACTACGGGTACTACTACTTCTGCTGCTACTGCTGCTACTACTACTTCTACAATTGTAATTACTACTACTTTTATTACTACTACTATAGTTGCTACTACTGCTGCAACTAGTACTTTCGCTACTACTGTTATAGTTACTAGAACTACTCCTGCACCTACTAGAACAACTACTATTACCACTGCTTCTATTACTACTGCTACTACTACTACAACTACTACTACTACAACTACTACTACTAGTATTACTACAATTGCTACAAATAGAACTCCTACTACAACAGTAACTACCACTTCTTCTATAACAACTACTACTCCTAATACTACTACTACTCTTACTATAGCTACTACAGATAGTACTACTTTGACTACTACTACTACTACAATAGGTATTACTCCTACTACTGCTGCTGCTGCTGCTAATACTACCACTGCTACTTCCGCTACTACTGCTACTAGTATGGCTACTACTCCTCCTCCTCCTCCTCTAGCTAATATAGTAACCGATGCAATTGCTGCAATTGCTACTATTACAACTACAAATACTACTGTCACTACTGCTACTATTGCTACTAAAGCTGCTAATTCTACTGCTCCAACTACTCTTGCTACTAATACTACTACTAATGGTGCTGCAACTACTACTACAACTACTGCTACTGCTACTGCGACAACTACAACTACACCTACTACTACTACTACTACTACTACTCCCACTACTTTGACTGCTACTACTACAACTATTGCTACTACAATTACCAACACTACTACTACTAATACTGCTACTACAATTACTACTACTACTACTACTACTACTAATACTACTACTACTGCTTCTCCTACTACTATTACTACTACTACTACAATTGCTACTATGGCTTTTGCTGCTCCAACTAATACTACTACTGCGATTGCTTCAACTACTACTACTAGTTTTATTAGCACTACTACTACTGCTGCTGCTACTACAATAACTACTACTTCTTCTACAACTATTACTACTACTACTACTACTACTACCACTACTGCTACTACAACTGCTACTACGAATACTACTACTATTATGACTGCTATAGATACTACTGCTACCACTACTTTAACTACTACTATTGCTACTACTGCCACCATGGCTACTGCTACTACTGCTGGTGCTGCTTTGGTTACTACTTCTGCTACTATTATTACTACTACTACTACTGCTGCCACTACTACAACTATAACAACAACTGCTAGTATTACCATTACTGATACAAGTAGCCCTAGTACTACGACCACAAATACTAGTACAACTGCTACAACTATTGCTACTACATCTCCAACAACAACGATAACTACTACTACTACTACTACTACTTCTCCTACATCAACAATAACAACAACAACTAGTATTGCTACAACTAATGCTAATGCTACTACTACTACTACGACTACTTTTACTACTATTGCTGCTACTATTGCTACTACTGCAAGTCCTACTACCACTATTACTGCTGCTACTACTACCATGATGGCTACTACAAATACTACTACTACTACTACTACCACCACCACAATTGCAACTACTAATATAGCTACTGCTGCTGCTGCTACTACTACTACTACTACTACTGTTGCTACTATTACTATTACTATGACTACTACAACTAGTGCTACTTCTACTACTAGTCCTACAGCTACTACTGCAACAACTACTCCACTTCGTACTTCGGCTACTGCTATGACTACAACTACAACTACTATTTCTACTAATACTTCAATGACAACTACAACAAATGCTATTGCTACTACTACTACTACAACAATTATGACTACTACTCATATTACCACTACTTCAACTACTACTAATACTACTACTACTACTTCTACAGCTAATATAATACTACTGCTACTGCTACTACTACTATTACTACTACTATTACTACTTCTACTACTATTCTTGCTTGTACTACAACTGCTCCTACTGGCACTCCCACCACCACCAATACTGCTACTACCACTACTATAACTGCTACCACTACTACTACTCCTGCTACTACTACTCCAACTAGTACTATTTCTTCTACTATTGCAGCTAATGAACCACTACTACTACTACTACTGCTACAACTAGTCCTAGTCCTACTACTATTACCACCACTCCTACTACGATTACTACTGCCACTATTACTACTACTACTACTACTCCTACTGTGACTGCTACTTCTACTTCTACTATTACTACTAATGCTAATGCGGCTGCTACTACTATTACTACTACAAATACTGCTACTATCACCGCTACTAATACTGCTATAACTGTTGTTGCGACTACTACTATAGCTATGAGTGCTGCTGCAACTTCTACTATAGCTACAACAACAACAACTAATACTACTATTGCAACAACAATAACTACTGCTACTGTTGCTACTACTACTTCTATTAACACTACAACTACTATTATTACTACTATTACTGCTGCTGCTACTACAACAACTACTACTACTACAAATACCACTACTACTGTTACAACTCTTACTACTACTACTGCTACTACTGCTACTACTACTACTACTAGTATTACTGCTACTGCTGCTGCTGCTACTTCTACTACAAATGCTACTACTATTACTACTACTGCTGCTATGATAGCTACTAGTGCTATTGTTGCTACTTTTGCTACTATTACTGCTGCCGCCACTACTACTACGACTACTACTTCTACTAACTAATACTACTACTATGACTACTGCAACTACTACTTTTGCTACTACTACTACTACTATTGCTACTACTAATACTTCTACTGCTGCTACTGCTACTACTACTACTACTACTACTACTACAACTACTACGACTGCTACTACTGCCATTGCTATTGCTACTACTGCTACTACTACGACTATTGCATCTACTACTACTACTAATACTACTACTACTGGTGCAACTGCTGGTACTACAACATCTGCAACTACCACTACTAATTTAACTACTGCAACAACCACCACACCCTCTACTACTACTATAACTACTACTAATACTTCTTCTTCTACTACTAATATTACTACTACTACTACAATAACAACAACAACAACTTCTACTACTACTACTATTGCTACTGCTTCTACTACTGCTACTACTGCTACGGTTGTAGCTGACTATTGCAACTAGTAATACTTCTATTACTTCTTCTACAGCTAGAACTACCACTTCTCATACAACTAGTAATACTGCTACTACTGCTGATTCTACTACTACTACTTCTATTACGAACATTGCTACTACTACTACTACTACTACGTCGACTACTACTTATATTACTACTTCTACTACTACCCTTATTAATACTACTACTACTTCTGCAGCTAATACTACTACTCGTCCCACAACTAATTATATGACTACAACTACTACTACTACTTCTGCTAGTACTACTATTCCTACCACTACTATTGCTACTACTCTACTGCTGCTGCTACTTCTACTTCTACTACTACTATTACAACTACAACTACTACTGTTATTGCTGCAACTGCTGCACCTACAACTTCTACCACTACTACTACTGCTACTACTACTGCTGCTACTGTTGCTGCTACTGCTATTACTATTATTACTCTTACCCCAACTATTTTACTTCTACTTCTACTAGTACAACAACTACTGTTGCTCCTTCTGCTGCCGATGATGTTGATACTATTATTGCCATTGATGCTACTACTACTATTCTAATGCTACTACTATTATTTCCATGACTACTGCTATGACTGCTTCGCTGACTACTACTATGGCTACGAGTGATGCTACTAGTTCTACTACTACTACAACTAGTACTGCTACTAATACTACTATAACCACTGCTACTACTACTACTACTACCACTGCTACTACTACGACTACTACTACTGCTACTCCTAGTGCTGTAACAATTGTTACTACTACTATTACTACTGCTGCAACTACTTCTTCTACTACTGCTGCTGCTAATACTACTACTATTATTACTATTACTACTACTACTACTACTGTGGCTACTTCTTATACTGCTACTGCTGCTGCTGCTACTACTACTACTACTACTAGTAATGCTACTACAACTACTATTACTGCTACTGCTGCAACTACTACTACTAGTGATGCTACTACAACTACTATTATTGCTACTGCTGCTACTACTACTACTACTACTACTTCTACTATTCTACTGCTACAATTTTTGCTACTACAACTACCCTGACTACTGCTTGTAGAAGTAGTAGTGGTAGAAGTGGTAAAAATAGTAGTTGTATTAGCAAAAATAGTAGCAATAGCAGCTATAATTGTAGTAGTAGTGGAAGTAGTAGCCGCAACAACAACCTCAGTAGTGTAGTAGTAGTAGTACTTATTGTTGTTGTTGTAATAGGAGTAGTAGAGGTAGTAGCAGTAACAATAGTAGAAGTAGTTGTAGTAGTAGAACTAAAAGTAGTAGGCATTGCGGTAGCAGTAGTAGTAGTCATTGTTGAAGTAATAGTTGTACTATAAAATGGAGCAGTAGTAGAAGTAGTAGTAATATTAATAGTAGTAGTAGTAGTGGTAGTGGCAGCAATAGTAGTAGTAGTGGTCATAGTAGAAGTATTAGTAGCATTAATAGTAGTAATAGCAATAGTAGCAATAGTCAGAGAAGTCGAATGGTAGCAGTAGTGATAGTAGCAGTAGTAGCAGTAGTAGTAGAAGTAACAGCAGTAGTAGCAGTAGTGGTACTAATAGTATTAGTAGGAGGAGGAGGAGGAGATGAAGAGTAGTAGTAGTATCAAAAGTAGAAGTCATAAAAGTAGGTGTTGTAGTAGTACTAGCTGTAGTAGTGGTAGCAGTAGTTGTAGTTACAGTAGTAGTGGTAATAATAGAAATAGTAGCAGTAGTAGGAGAAGTAGAAGAAGTAGCTGTAGTAGTAATAGTAGTAGTAGAATTAGTTCTAGTGCTAGTAGAACTAGATGTAGTAGTAATAGCAATAGTAGCACTAGTTCTAGTTGTAGTACTAGCAGTAGTTGCAGTTGCGAAAGTAGTAGTAATATTAGTAGTGTAGTAGTACTAGTAGTAGTTGTAGGAGATGTTCTATTAGTAGTAATAGTAGTGATAGAAGTAGTACTTATTGTTGCGAAAGGAGTAGTAGCTGCAGTAGCAGTAGTTGTGACAGTAATAATAGTAGTAGAAGTAACAGCAGTAGCAACTATAGTAGTAGTAGCAGTAGAAGTTGTACTAGTAGTAGTAGTAGTAGCAGCAATAGCAAACATGGCAGTAGTTGCAGTAGTGTTAGTAGTAGCAATAGTAGTTGTAGCAGCAGTACTAGGAGTAGCAGTAGTAGTAGTGGCTATAATAGTAGTAGCAATACTATTAGTAGCGACAGTAGTAGTTGTAGTAGTAGCAGTAGTAGTATTAGTAGTGCTAATGGTAGTACTAGTAGTAGCAGATGTAGTAGTAGAAGCAAAAGTAGTAGTTGAGGTAGAAGTTATTGTAGTTATAGTAGTAGTAGAACTAGGAGTTGTGGAAAAAGTAGGAGTAGTTGTAGCAGAAGTAGTAGTCACACTAAAAGTAATAGTAGTTATTTTTGTTGTAACTATAGCAGTAGTTGTAGTTGTAGAAGTGGTAGTAGTAGGAGAAGCGAGAGTAGTAGTAGTAGAAGTAGTTGTAGTTGCTGCAGTAGCTATAATAATAGAATTAGTAATTGCAGTAGTAGTAGTAGTTGTTGTTGTATTAGTAGTAGTAGTGGTGGTGGTGGTGGTAGTAGGAAAAGTAGTAATAGTAGTAATATTGGTAGTAGTAGTAGCTGAAGTAGTAGTAGTAGTAGTAGTAGTAAATGTAGTAGTCGTAGCAATAGTAGTTGTTGTAGTAGTAGTTGTAGCAGAAGCAGTAGTAGTATTGGTAGCAATAGTAGTGGCAGTAGGAGAAGTAGTAGAAGTAGTAGTAGTTAGTGCAATATTTCTAGCAGTAGTAGCAGGTGTACCATTTGCTGTAGCAGTTGAAAAAAATAGCAGTGGCAGCAATAGTAGGAGGTGCAACATTAGTAAAAAATAATAGTTGTAGCAATAGTAGTCGTAGCAGAAGTAGAAATAATAACAGTAGCAGTAGTTGTAGTGGAAGTAATAGTATTACTAGTAGGAACAATAGTTGTCATAGTAGCAGCAGTAGTAGTAGTCGTAGTCGTAGTCGCAATTGTAGTAGTGGTAGTAGTAGTAGTACCAATAGCAGTCATTATTGCAGTAGTAGTAGCTATAGTCATAGTAGTAGGAGAAGTGGGAGTAGTAGTAGTAGCAGCAGTAGTAGTAGGAGTAGTAGGGGTAATAGCAGTAATAGTAGTAGTAGTTTTTGTAGGAGTATTAGTAGGAGTGGTAGCAGTGATAGCAGTAGCTATAATAGCATTTGCAATAGTAGCTATTGTAGTAGTAGTAGTAGTTTTAGTAGTTGTTGAAGCAATAGTAGCAATCGGAACAATAGTAGTAGTAGTAGTAGAAGTAGTTGTATTAGTAGCTGTAGTTTTAGTAGTTGGGCTAGTAGTAGTAGTTGTTGTATCAGTTATAGTCATAGTTGTAGTCAAAGTCGTGGTGGTAGTAGTAGTAGTTGTTGTTGTTGTAGTAGTCAAAGATGTTGCAGTGGCATTAGTAGCAGTTTTAGTAGCAAAAGAAGTAGTAGTATGAGTAGTAGTAGTAGTAGCAGCAGAAGTAGTAGTTGCAATACTAGTAGTAGTAGTAGGAGGAGGAGAAGTAGTATAAGCAGTTGCAGTAGTAGAAGCAGTAGTAGTCCTAGATGTAGCTATAACAATAGTTGTTGTTGTTGTTGTAGTCATAGTAGTAGTAGGAGTAGTAGTAGTAGAAGTAGTTGTAGTTGCTATAGTTGCTTTAGTAGCAGTAGTTGTTGTAATAGTCATGGTAGTAGTAGCAGAAGCAGCATTATTAGTAGTATCGAAAGTAGTAGCAATTGTAGTATTAGTAGCAGAAGTAGTAGCAGTAGTTGTTGTTGTACGAGTAGTCGTAGTAGTAGCAGCAACTATAGTTGTAGTAGTAGTAGTAGCTCTAGTAGCAGTAGTAGTAGTTATAGTAACAGTAGCAGTAATAGCAGAAGCAGTAGTAGCAGCAGTTGTAGGCCAAGTATTGGTAGCAGTAGTAGCCGTAGTGGCAGTAGTAGTAGTCATTGTTGTGTAGCAAAAGTGGCAATAGTAGTAGTGGTTGTTGTTGTTGTTGTAGTAGTAGTAGTAATAGTAGTAGTAGCAGTCCTAGTAGTAGCAGTAGTACTAGGAGTAGTAGTAGTAGCTGTAGTATTAGTAGTAGTAGCCACAATAGTAGTAGTAGTAGCAATAATAGTGGCAGAAGTAGTAGTAGTAGCAATAGTAAGCAGCAATTGTTATAGTAGCAGCAGTAGTAGTAGGATTAGTGTAGTTGTTGTATTAGTAGTAGTATTAGTGTAGTTGTTGTATTAGTAATAATATTAGTGTGGTAGTAGAAGTAGTAGCTATAGTAGTAGTAGTAGTTGGTGAGGTAGTAGTAGTAGTAGCAATAGTGGTAGTAGTGGTAGAAGCAGTAGTAGTAGTAATGGCAGCAGTAGTATTAGTAGTAGTATTAGTGGCAGCAGTAGTAATAGGAGAAGTAGTATTAGTTGTAGCAGTTGTAGCAAAAGTAGCGATAGTTGTAGTAGTTAAAAGTAATAGCAGCAGTAGAAGCAGCATTGGCAACAGAAGTAGTAGTAGTAGCTGTAGAAGTAGCAGTAGCAGTAGTTATTTTAGGAGAAGTAGTAGTCCCAGTCGTATTAGTGGCAGTGGACATAGTAGTAGTAGCAAATATTAGTAGTAGTAATAGTAGTAGTAGTAGTAGTAATCATCATAGTAGCCATAATAGTAGAAGTAGTAGCAGCAGTAGTAGTAGCAAAAGTAGTTATTGTAATTGCTATAATAGTAGTCGCAGTTGTACTAGTTGTAGTAGGAGTAGCAACAGTAGCAGTAGTAATAGTAGTAGTACTAGCAGCAGTAGTAGAAGGAGTAGCAGTTGTAGTACTAATAGCAGGAGCAGTAGTAGTAGTTATAATCATGGTAGCAGCTGAAGCTTTAGTAATGGAGTTAGTAGTTGTAGCAGTAGTAGCTTCTGTTATAGAATTAGTAGTAGTAGTAGTAGAAGTAGCGGGAGTAGTAGTAGTAGGTATAGGGGAAGAAGTAGTATAAGCAGTAGCAGTAGTAGAAGTTGTTGTTGTATTTGTAGTAGTAGAAGTAGCAGAAGTTATAGTAGTTGTAGTGGTAGCAGTGGTAGCTATAGTAGCAGCAGCAGCAGCAGTAGTAGTCGTAGTTGTAGTAGTAGTAGTAGTTGCAAAAGTAGTAGTAGTAGTAGAAATAGTAGAAGTACTAGTAGTAGTAGTAGTCGTCGTAGTATTGTTAGCAATAGTAATAGACGTCGGGGTAGTAGTCACAGTGGTAGCAATAATCGTAGCAATCGTAGAAGTTGTAGAAGTAGTAGCAGTACAAGTAGCAATAGTAGTAATAGCAATAATAGTAGCCGCAGTACTAGTTGTAGTAGTGGTACTAGCATTAGTAGTAGTAGCAGTAGTAGGGGCTGTAGGAGCGATTGTAGCGCTTATAGTAGTACGAGCTATAGTAGTAATAGTAGTAGTAATAGTAGGAGTAGTTCTAGTTGTAGGGGTAGCTATAGTAGTAGTAGTAGAAGGAGTATCAATAGTAGTAGTAGTGGTTGTAACAGTAGTAGCAGTAGGAGTAGTAGTAGAAGTTCCAAGAGCAGCAGCGGTAGTAGTAGTAGTAATAGGAGTAGTAGTTGTAGCAGTAGTAGTAGCTAGAGCAGTATTAGTAGCAGTGGTAGTAGTAGCAGTCGTAGTAGTAAGAGTAGCAGCAGTAGCAGTCGTAGTAGTAAGAGTAGCAGGAGGAGTAGTAGCATTAGTAGTAGGAGTAGTAGTCGCAATTGCAGTTGTAGTAGTAGAAGTAGTAGTAGTAGCAAAAGTAGTTGCAGTATTATTATTAAACATAATAGTAGTAGTAGTAGTAGTAGAAGCTGGAGTAGTAGTAGTAATAGTAGTAGTTGGAGTAGAAGAAATAGTAGCAGCTGTAATAGTAGTCAGAGCAATAGTGGTAGTGGTAGTTACAGTAGAAGTAGTAGCAATAGTAGCAGTTGGAGTAGTAGTAGTTATTGTTGTAGTAGTTGTAGTCGTAATAGAAGAAGAAATACTAGTAATAGTAGTAGCAGTAGTAGTAGTACCAATAGCAGTAGTAGTCATAGTAGTAGTAGCAAAAATAATAGTAGCAATAGTAGTAGTAGCAGTAGTAGTAGTAGTATAGTTATTATTTTTGTTGTTATAGTAATAGTTATCGTAAAAGTAGTAGTAGTAATTTTAGTTGTAGAAGTAGTGGTAGTAGTTGTAGTAGTAGTAGCAGTAGTAGGAGTAGGAGTGGTAGTAGTCATAGTAGCAGTAGCAGTTGTAGCAGTTGAAGGATGTGCGGTAGTAGTAGTAGCAATATTAGTAGTAGTGGTAGTAGCAACTGTTGTAGTAGTTGGATTAGTAGTAGCAGTAGGAGCAGTTGTAGCACTTGTTGTAGTTGGAGTTGTAGTAGTAGTTATTGTAATAGTAGGAGTAGTAGTAGTTGCAGTAGGAGTGGCATTAGTGGTAGGAGTATCAGTAGAAGTAGTAGTGGTTCCAGTAGTAGTTGTAGTAGGAGAAGTAGTTGTAATAGTAGTAGTAGCAGTCAGAGTATGAGATGTAGTTGCAGTAGTATTAGTAGTTGGAGCAGTATTAGTAGTATTCGTTGTAGTAGTAGTAGCAGCAGAAACAGTAGTAGCTGGAGCAATAGCAGTTGAAGTTGCAGTAATAGAAGTAGTAGTAGGAGTATTATTAGTAAAAATAATAGTAGTAGTGGTACTGAAGGAGCAGCAGTAGTAGTGATTATAGTAGGAGTCATAGTAGTAGTAGGAGAGGCAGTAGTAGTGTTAGCAGTAGTTGCAGTAGTATTAGTTGTAGTAGCAATAGTAACATCAGTAGTAGTAGCTGTAGTAGCAATTAGAGTAGTAGCAGTAATAGTTGTTGTAGTAGTAGTAGCAGCTGTTGAAGTAGTAGCAGTAGTCGTAGTAGTAGGAGAAGTACCAGTAATAGTTGAGGTAGCAACAGTAGCATTAGTAGTGCAGGTAGTACTAGTAGTAGCAAAAGTAGAAGTTGTAGCAGTAGTAGTAGTAGTTACGATAATCACAGTAGTAGTAGTTGTAGTGGTTTTAGTAGTTGGGGTAGCAGTAGTTATTGTTGTAGCAGAATTTGTTCTAGTAGTTGCTATCGTAGTACCAGTAGTAGTATTAGTAGAAGTAGTAGTCGTCGTAGCAGCTGCAGCAGTAGCATTAGTAGTATGGGTAATAGCAGCAATAGCAGCAGAAACAGTAGTAGTAGCAGTAATAGTAGGGCTAGGAGAAGTAGTAGTAGTAGGAGAAGTAGCAGCATTAGTAGTAGTACCAGTAGTTGTAGTAGTTTTTTAAATAGTAGTGGTTATAGTAGCAGCTATAGCAGCAGCAGTAGCAGTAGTAGTACCCGTAGTAGCAATAGTAGCATCCGATGCAGCAGCAGTAGTAGCAGTAGCAGCAGTTGCAGTTGTAGTAGTTATAGCAGTGGCAATAATACCAGTAGTAGCAGTAGTGGTAGTGGCCCCAGTAATAGCTGTAGTAGGCATAGTAGTATTAGGAGTAGTAATAGTTGTAGTAGAACTTGTAGCAGTAGCAGCAATAGTAGTAGCAGTTCTAGTTGTAGTAGTAGTAGTTGTCGCAGAAGTAGTAGTAGTAGAAGTTGCAATAATAGTACTACTAGAAGTAATAGAAGTAGTAGTAGCAATAGAAGGTGTAGTAGGAGAAGTTGTAGCAGTAATAGGAGTAGCAGCAATAGTAGTGGTTGTAATAGGAAGAGTAGTAGTAGCAGCAGCAGTAGTAGTAGTTGCAGTGGCCTAATTGCAGTAGCGGTAGTAGTAGTTATAGTAGTAATACTAGTAGTAACAGTAGTAGCAAAAGTAGTAGTAGTAGTATTAGTAGTAGTAGTAGCAGTAGTAGTAGCAGTGGATGCCTTAGTGGCAGTAGTAGTAGCAATAGGTGCAGCAGTAGTAGTAGGAGGAGAGGTAGTAGTAGTAGTAGACATAATATCTGTAGTACTAGTAGTAGTAGTAGTAGTAGCAGCAGCAGCAGCAGTATTAGTAGCAACAGCAACATTAGTAGTAGTAGTAGCTATAGTAGTAGTGGAAGCAGTAGCAATTGTATTAGGGGTAGTCTTAGTACTAGCATAACTAGTAGTTGTAGCGGTAGTAGAAGCAGTTATAACCACAACAGTAGCAGCAGTAGTAGTTATAGTAATAGTTGTAGTAGTAGTAGCAGTAGCAGTAGCAATATTAGTAGTAGCAAAAGTAGGAAAAGTAGTAGTTATTGTAGAGGTGGTAATAGTAGTAGTAGCAGCAGAAGTAGCAGCAGCAGTAGTAGTCATAGTAGTAGTAGAAGTAGAAGTAGTAGCAATAGCAATAGTAGCAGTAGCTATATTAGTAGTCGCAATTGTAGTAGTAGTAGTACTAGGGGTAGTAGTCATTGCAGTAGTAGCAGCAGTAGTAGCAGCAGTAGTAGCTATAGTTGTCGTAGTAGTAGTAGCAATAGTAGTAGTAGAAGTAATAGTTGAAGTAGTAGTAGTAGTAGTAACATTAGCATTAGTTGTTGCAGAAATCGTAGAAGTTGTTGGTGTTGTTGTAGGAGAAGTAGTAGCAATAGTTATAATTGTAGTACTAGTATTTCTTGTTGTAGTAGTAGTAGTTGTTGTATCAGTAGTGATAATAGTAGTAGTTGTTGTTGTAGCCTTAGTAGCAGTAGTAGCAGCAGCAGTAGTAATAGTAATAGTAGTAGAAGTAGTAGATGTAATAGCAGTAGTAGTAAGAGGAGGAGCAGCCATAGTAGCAGTAGCAACAATAGTTATAGTTAAAGTAGTGGAAACAGTAGTAGCAGTAGTAGCCGTAGTAGTAGTAGTAGTAGTAGCTGTAGCAGTAGTAGTAGTAGCTGCAGCAGTAGTAGTAGTTGCAACAGTAGAAGATATAGTAGTTATTGTAGTAGCAGTAGTAGTAGTAGTAGCATTACTAGCAAAACTAGTAGTAGGAGTGGATGCAGTAGCCGCAAGAGAATTATTTGGAGCAACAAAAGTCATAATAACAGTTGTAGTAGCAGTAGTAATAGTAGTAGCAGCTGTTGTAGCAGTGGTAATTGAAGTAGCAGTCGAAGTAGTGGAGGCAGTAGTAGTAGTTGCCGTAGTAGCAGTTGCAGTAGTATTAGTAGTAGTGGTGACAACAACAACAATAGTAGTAGGTGTAGTAGTCGCAGTCGCAATAGCAGCAGCAGTAGTTGTAGTAGTATTTGGAGTAGTAGTATTAGCAGCCGTAGTAGCAATAATAACACTAGCAGCAATAGTATTTGTAGTTGTAGCAGTACCAGTTGCAGCAGTTGCATCTATTGTTGTAGTAGCTGGAGTAGTAGTAGTAGTAGTAGTAGTAGTAGTAGTAGTAGCTGGAGTAGCAGTGGGAGTAGTAGTAACGGTTGTAGCTAAAGTAGCGGCGACAGTGTTAGCAGCAGCGACAGTAGTAGTAGTGGTACTTGTCATCATCATAGTAGTAGTTCTAGTCATAGTAGTAGTAGCTATAGTAGCTGTAGCTATAGTAGTAGTAGCATTAGGAGTAGAAATAGTAGTAGAAGAAGTAGTAGTTGTCATAGTAGTAGTAGTTATAGTAGCGGTAGTAGTACTAGTAGTAATAGTAGTAGTAGCATTAGTAGTAGTAGCAGTAGTAATAGAAGTAGTGGTAGTATTAGTTATTGTAGTTGGGGCAAGAGTAGTAGCAGTAACTATAACAGTAGTAGCGGTAGTACTAGTTGCAGTAGTAGTAGCAAGAGGAGTAGGAGTAATAGTATGAGTAGCAACACTAGTAGCAGTAGTAGTAATTGGAGTAGTAGTAGTAGCAGTAATAGCGGTAGTAATAGTCATAGTAAAAGTAGTAGTAGTAATAGTAGCAGAAGTAGCAGTAGTAGTAGCAGTAGTTGTAAAAGCATTAGTAGCAGTAGTACTAGTAGTAGTTGGAGTAGCAGTAGCAATATTAGTAGTAGTAGCAGTAGCAGTAGTTCTCGTACTAGGATAAGTAGTATTTGTAGTAGTAGCAGTAGCAACAGTAACGATAGTAGTAGTGTAGAAGTACTACTACTACTTCTACAAGTACTTCTACTACTACTCCTCCTCCTCCTCCTACTACTACTACAACAACTACAACTACTCTTGTTGCTGCTGCTACTACTACAAGTACTACTACTACGGCTACTACTACTTCTGCTGGTAGAACTACTACTACTACTTCTACTACAACTACTTTTGCTCCTGCTACAATAACTACTACTGCTACAACTGCTATTGCTTCTATTATTACCACTACTACTACGACCACTAAAACTTCTGCTATTACTACAGCTAGTGCGGCTACGGCTACTACTACTATTACTACTAATGCTGCTGCTACTACTACTACTATAGCTACTAGTACTACTACAACTACTAATACTACTACTACTACTACTGCTGCTGCTATTACTATTACTACACTATTATTTCCACTATTACTACTGCTGCTACTATTGCTATTGCTACAACTACAACTATTGTTGCAGCTTCTAGAACTGCTACTACTACTACTACTACAACTACTATTACAACAACAACTACTACTGCTACTACTGCTACTATGACTACTCCTGCTGCTACTATTCCTTTTACTACTACTATCACTCCTACTACTGCTACTACTACAACAACTGCAACTAATGCTACTTCTACTACTACTACCACTACTACTACTATAGCTACCGCTACAACTATTACAACTACTACATTTTCTCAGCTACTGGTACTACTACTGCTGCTATTGCTGTTACTACAATATCTACTACAACTACTACTAATACTACTACTTTTCATACTACAATTACACAACTACTACTACTATGACTACTACCGCTGCTACTCAAACTTATAGTAATGCTGCTATTACTACTACTACTACTACTACTAGTATTACAACTAGTACAACTATTACTTCTTCTACTACTACTACTTCTTCTTGTAGTTCTATTACTAGTTCTACTACTACTACTCTTGTAGCTACTACTGCTACGATTGCTAGTACTATTGCTATAGCTACTATGGTTACTACTGCTACTACTGCTACCACATCTTCGACTCTCACTACAACTACTACCGCTACTATTATTACTTCTACTACTACTGCTACTACGCCTACTGTTGCTACAACAACAATAACTACTACTACTACTACTGCTACCACTAGTTTGACTGCCACTAAATTTACAACTGCTACTACTACTACATATACTACTACTGCTTCTACTGCTAGTATTGCTACAACAACAACAACTACTACGGCAAATACTACTACCACTACTACCGCTACTACTATTGCTACAGCAATAGCTACTGCAACTACTATGAGTGCTGCTGCTACTGCTACTACTACTATTATGACTACTACCACTGCTACTACTAATATCACAACTAGAACTTCTATTGCTTCTACTACTACTACAACTTCTGCTACTATTGTTAGTAATGTTACGACCTCTGCTGCTACTACAATTGCTACTACTTCTATTACTATTGTTGCTACTACTACCACTCCTACTACTAGTATTGCTACTACGACTATTAATATTGCTATTACTACTACTATTACTTCTTTTGCTACAAGTATTATTACAACTACTACTACTACTACTACTACTACTACTACTACTGCTACAACTCATACTACTGCTACTTCAGCTACAACGGCTACTACTACTACTACTGCCACTACTACAAGGATCGCTCCTTGTGCTACTAATGCTACTACTATTACTATTATAACTACTACAACTGCTATTGTTGCTACTGATGCTACGACTACTGCTAGAACTTCTACTACTGCTATAACTACTACTACTTTTGCCGCTAATGTTGCTACTACTGCTACTTCTACAACTATTGCCACAACTACTACTATTTCTACTCTTACTACTACACTACAACTTCTACAATTGCTACCAATGCAATTGCTACTACTGCTACTTCTAGTAGTAATATTACTGTTACTACTACTACTACTCCTCCTCCTCCTCCTCCACCTCCTCCTCCTCCTCCTCCTACTCCTACTACTACTACTGCTGCTGCTGCTGCTACTATCACTACCGCTACTGCTACTAATACTACTACAACTACTTCTGTTGATACTACTACTACCAATGCTACAACAATAGTTGCTGCTTCAACTGCTACAACTACTACATTTGCTGATACTACTGCTGTTGCTACTACTGCTACGATTGCTACCAATACAACTACTACGACAACTACTAATACTACTTCTGCGACAACAACTACTACTGCGACTACTACTATTTCCCCTTCCATAATAACCGCTGCTATAACTACTACTACTTCAGATAATATTATCATTGTTGCTACCACTACTACGACTATAAGTATTACTACTACTACTTCTATTACTACTACTATTACTAACAGCACTGCTATTTCTATTTCTATTATTACTACTACTACTACTGCTACGACTGCTACAACTACTTCAATTACTACTATTGCTACTATTACCACTACTTCGATAGCCACTACAACTAGTACTGTTATAATAACTATGGCGACTACTATTACTTCTACTACTATTGCTACTTCTGCTACTATTGCTACAACAATAACAACAACAATAACTACTACTACCACTACTACTGCCACTACTACTATCACTAATTTCACTACCACTAAAATTATTAATGGAACTACTAAAATCTCAACTACTATTGCCACTACTACTACTATTGCAATAACAACAACTACTACTGCTACAACTGCTACTACCACTACTCCTACTGCTACTACTGCTACAACTACTGTTACTGCAACTGCTACTAGTGCTACTACTACTACCACTACTACTACTCCTGCTACTACTAGTGCAACTACTACTACTACTCCTGCTACTACCGCTACAATAACTACTACTACTACTACTACTGCTACTACTATAACTACTACTACCTCTACAAGTACTATTGCTGCTACAATTATTACACTAATACTACAACTACTTCTACACTACTACTACTACTATTGCTCATACTACTACTGCTACTACTACTACTACCACTAGTGCTTTGATAACTACTTTGGCTACTACTTCTACTGCTACTACTACTACTACTACTACTACTACTACTACTACTAATACTAATACTCCACTACTACTACTACTACTACTACTAGTACTACTACTACTTCAACTACTGCTGTTACTACTACCACTACATCTACTCTTACTACTGCTACTACTACTGACACTACTAATACTACAACAACTACTGCTGTTGCTGCTACTACTTTCACTACTACTTCTACTACTACTAATACTACTATTATGCTACTACGACTACTACTACTACTACTACTCTGCCTACTACTACATCTGCGGCTACAACAACTACTGCCACTACTTTTACTATTACTCCTAAAAGTACTCCTGCAACTACTTGGGAAACTAGATTTACTTCTACTACTACTACTCGTATTGCTGCTACTACTACTGCTACTACTATAGCTACTTGTTCGACAACTACTTCAACAACTACTACTATTACTACTACTAATACTACTACCACAACTACTATGGGTGCTGCTACTACCCCAACTACTACTACTACTACTAATGCTTCCACTTCTACTTTGACTACTATTACTACTACTACAGCTGTTGCTGCTACTACTACTGCTGCTACTACTACTACTACTACGACTACTTGTACTACTAATACTACTACTACTACTACTACTACTACTACTACTACTACTCCTACTCCTGCTGCAGCTACTACTACTACTACTACCACTGCTACTAATACTCCTATTACTACTGCTACTACTATTACAACAACTACTACTATGAGTACTGCTACTACCCCAACTACTACTACTACTACTACTAATGCTTCTACTTTTGCTTTGACTACTACTACTACTACTTCTGCTATATCACCTATTTGCAATACTAATACTACTACAACAACTACTTAAACTCCAACTACTACTGCTATTGCCACTACACGTACTACTAATACTGTTACTACTATTACGACTACTACTCCAATTACTCCTTCTACTACTACTACTACAACAACAACAACTACTACTACTATTGTTGTTGCTATTACTTCTACTGCTACTCCTATTACTTGTACTACTACTATTATTGCTACTACTAAAACTACTATTGTTGATGCTGCTACTATTATGGTTGTAGTAATAGTAATAGGAGTAGTCGTTGTAGTTGTAGTTGTAGTAGTAGTAATAGTAGTAGTAGGGGTCGTAGTTGTGGTAGTAGTAGTAGTTGTTATAGTATTAGTCATAGTAGTAGTAGTAGGAGTAGTATTAGGAGGTGGAGTTGGTATAGTAGTAGTAATAGCAGTAGTAGTAGTAGTAGCAGTAGTAGTGGTAGTACTAGTTATATTAGTAGCTGTAATAGTAGTAGTAGTAGTACCCATTGTAGTAGTAGCAAGAGCAGCAGTAGCGGCAGTAGTTGTAGTCATAGTTGTAGTGGTAGTTCTTGTAGTAGTAGCAGGACGAGGAGTAGTAGTAGTAGTTGCAGCCTTAGCATTAGGAATAGTAGCAATAGTCGTATGTGTAGTAGTTATAGTAATAGTAGTAGTAGTCCTAGCAGGAGTAGCAGAAGCAGTAGGAGTTGTAGTTGTGGTACTAGTAGTAGTAGTCTTAGGAGTAGTAATAGTAGTAGCAGTATTAGTATAAGTAGTAGTAGTAGTAATAGTTATAGTAGTATTAGTAAAAGTAGTAGTAGTAGTACTAGCAGTAGCAGAAGTAGTAGTAGTACTACTAGTAGTAGGAGTAGTAGTAGAAGTAGTACTAGTAGTAGTAGTACTAGTACTAGTACTAGCAGCACCAAGAGCAATAGTAGTAGTAGTAGTAGTAGTGATAGTTGTGGTGGTAGTAGTAGCAGTAGTAGCAGCAGCAGCAGCGGTAGTAGTTGTAGCAGTAGTAGTAGTAGTAGTCGTAGTAGCGATAGCAACCGCATTAATAGAAGTAGTAGTAATAGTAGTAGTTGCAACAACAATAGTTGCAAAAGTAGTACTTGGAGTGATAGTATTTGTTGTAGTGGTTGCCACAGTAGTAGTAGTTGTGGTGGTAGTAGAAGTAGTGTAGCAGCAGTAGTAGTGGAATTAGTAGTAGTAGTAGCCGTAGTTGTAGCAGCTACTACAATTTCTGCTACTACAACTACTGCTACTACTACTTTTACTACTACTATAGCTACAACTACTATTGTCGTTGCTACTTCTTCTCCTACTGCTACTACTAATAACCACACCACTACTACAGATCCTAATTCTCCCGCTACTGCTACTATTGCTATTCCTAGAGATGCAACAGCGACTAGGACTTCTTCTCCTGCTACCACTACTACTAATACTAATACTACTGCTACTACTGCTAGGACAGCTTCTATTGCTCCTATTGCCACTGTGCTACTATTAGTACCAGTACTAGTACTGCTGCTTCTACTGCTATGGCTACTACTACTACTACAGCTACTGCCACTATTGCTATTATTGCGACTACTATGACTAGTACTACCGCTCCTACTACCACCACTACTACTGCCACTATTGCGACTTCTACTGCTACGACAACAACAACTACTACTAGTACAACTACCAGTACAACTACTATTACTACTACTACTATTACTACTACAACAACTACTACTACTGCTACTACTGCTGTGGCTACTACTGCACTACCACCACCACCACCACCACCACTACTACTACAACAACTACTACTACTATTGTTGTGGTGGCTCCTACTACTCCTACGACAACTACTTCTGCTACTACCACTGCTGCTACTATTGCTACTACTGCTTCTACTACTACAACTACAACGACAACAACAACAAAAACTGCTACTTCGACTACTGCTACTATTGCTGTTGTCGCTACTACTGCTGCTGCTGCCGCAACTACTACCACAAGAAAAACTACTGCTGCTGCTGCAACTACTACTAGTACTACTCGTGCTGCAACTACTACTACTACTGTTAATGCCACAACAACAACTCCTACTACTACTCCTATTACTACTTCTACTACTACTGTGATTTATACTACTACCACTACAACTATTGCTACGACTATTGCTACTGTTGCTTCTACTACTACTAATACTGCTACCAGTACTACTGCTACTTCTAGTACTACATCTACTACTACCACTACTATAACTATTAGTAGTACTACTACTACTACTACCACTCCATCTCCAACTCCTACCGCTTCTACCCCTCCTACAACTACTACCACCCTACTCCAACTACTACAACAACAACTACTACTACAATTGCTGCTACTACTACTACTACTTCTTCTTCTACTACTACTGCTATGACGACCACCACCCCCACCACCACCACGACTACTATTACTACTACTACCACTACTTATACTGCTAGTAAAATTCTTACTAATACTACTCCTACAACTACTTGTACTACTACTACAAATAGTAACACTACTACTACTGCTACTACTACTCCTATTATTACTCATCCTACACCAACTCCAACATCAACTCCTACTAATCCTACACCTACTGCTATTAATACTACTCCCCCTACCAGTACTCATACTGCAACTACCACACCTACTCTAACTACTACTACTATTATTGCTACAAATACTACTGCTACTACCACAACAACTACAACCACCACTACTACTACTACTACCACTACTACTACTAGCACTACTTCTACTACTAGTACAATTGCTACTATTACTACTACTGCTACTACTGGCACTACTTCGACCAATACTATCACTACTACTACTACTTCTAATACTACAAATCCTATGACTACTACTACTACTACGACTCCAATTCCTACCACTAGCTACTACCAGTACTCCTACTACTACTACTTCTACTACTACAAATCCTACGACTACTACTACTCCAACTCCTACTCCTATTATCACTACGACAACAACAACTACTACAACTACGACAACAACAACTGCTACTAATATTACTATACTACTACACCTACTACTATTCAAACTGCAAATACTACTACTACTACACTACTACTACTACTACTACTACTACTACTACTGCTACTACTACTACTACTACTACTACGACTACTAGCACTATGACTATTATGACTACTACTACTACGCTTACCACTACTACTACTGCTATTACTCCTACTACTATTTCCACCACTACTACTACTGCTACTAGCACTATGACTATTATGACTACTACTACTACACTTACCACTACTACTACTGCTACTACTCCTACTATTTCCACCACTACTACTACTTCCCCTACTCCTACTATGACTAGTACTACGAATACTAACACTACGACTACTTCTACTACTACTACTATTGCTACAACAACAACTACTACTACTACTACTACTACTACTGCTACTACTACTATTACTACTCTGACTATTATTGCGGCTATAGCTACTGCTGCTACTACAAGTAGTACAATGACTACTACAGCGACTACTACTCCTAGTACTACTATTACTCCAACTCCAACTACTTCTACTACTAGTACTCCTACTACTACCACTACCCCTACTCTAACTACTACCATACCTACTACTACCCCTACTCCAACTCCTACCACTATTACTTCTACTACTACAATTGCTACTACCACACTACTGCTGCTGCTGATACCACTAATATTACTACCACTAGTAGTACTAGTTCTGCTACTAGTACTACTAGTTCGATTGCTACTACTATAACTCTGACTCCTACTGGTAGTACTAATACTAATGCTAACACTACAACTAGTTCTTCTACTATTGCTACTACTACTACAATAACATCTACTACTATTGCTGCTACTACTACAACTCCTACTCCAACTCCAACTGCAACTCCTACTCATAAT
The DNA here is from genome assembly GCA_005019695.1 of Trichopus zeylanicus subsp. travancoricus. Taxonomy (NCBI): domain Eukaryota; kingdom Viridiplantae; phylum Streptophyta; class Magnoliopsida; order Dioscoreales; family Dioscoreaceae; genus Trichopus; species Trichopus zeylanicus. The sequence continues at coordinate 23,310 of RXID01015266.1, read as the reverse complement.
TCTTCTACTACACCTACTCCTGCTACAATGACACCTACTACTACTCCTGCTCCAACTCCTTCTACTACTACTACTACTACTTCCACTACTATTATAATAACACCACCACCACCAACAACAATAACTACTATTACTACTACATCTACCACAAGCACAATTGCTACTATGACTACTACTACTACTAACACTAACACTACTACTACTACTACTAATTCAAACACTCCTCCTTCAACTACTATTACTACAACTACTACTCCTCCTCCTCCTAACACTCTTGAAACTTCAATGATTACCTACTAATCCAAACACTCCTATAACTTGGATGACTACAATTCCTAATAAAACTACTACTACAACACTCCAACTGCTACTACTGCTAATGCTGTTGCTGCTGTTACTACTACACCCGAACTACTACTACTAATGCTTCTACTATTGCTGTTGCTGCTAATACTAATACTACTACAACAACTACTATTGCTACTACTACTACTACAATTACTACTACTGCTACTGCTACTATTGCTACTACTACTACTACTTCTACGACTACTCCTGCTATTACTACTGCTGCTGCTGCTGCTGCTACTACTACTACTACTACTAATACTACAACTACTGGTACTACTAATACTGCTACTGCTACTAATGCTACTACTACCACCACTACTACTACTTCTACTACTAATACTACAACAACAACAACTACTACTACTTGTACTACTACTACTGCTATAGCTACTACTACACAACAGTCATAACTACTACTGGTACTATTACAACTCCTAAAACTACAATTGTTACTAGTACTATTGCTCCTACAATTACTATTACAGCTACAGATGCTGCTGCTGCAGCTCTTGCTACTACTACTATGACTACAACTACTAGTATTATTACTCCTACTCCTACAACTACTACTACTCCTCCTCCTATTACTTCAACAACAACTACTACTACGCCTACTGTGACTCCTACTCCAACTGATACTATTAACACTTTTACTACTTCCACAACAACTAGTACAACAATAACAACAAGAAGAAGAAGAAGAACAACAACTACTACTACTACTAGTAGTAGTAGTACTACTACTACTACTAAAACTACTACTACTACTACTACTACTACTACTACCACTACTACTACTAGTACTACTACTACTATTACAAAAACTACTACTACTGCTACTACTACTACTACTACTACTACTACTACTACTACTGCTACTACTACTACTATTAGTTCTACTACTACTACTTCCACTAAAAATACTACTACTGCACTACTGCGACAACAACTACTACTACTACTACACTACTACTTAAACTAGAACTACTACTGCTGCTACCACTACTACTACTACTACTACTACTGTAGCAGTTGCTGCTACTACTACTACTGCTCCTACTGCTTCTCCTACTACTACAACTACTGCTACACTTACTACTGTTTCTACTATTACAAGTACTACTAGTACTACCACAACAACTTGTATTGCTACTACTACTACTACAACTACTCCTCCTCCTGCTGCAGCTGATGCTGCGACTAGTACTACTACTGCTACTTTTATTGCTATTACTACTGCTGCTGCTACTATTACAATTGCCAGTACTACTACTGCTACAACAATAACAACTACCACTACTACTAACACTACTACTCCTACTACTCTGATTACTACTGCTACTACTAATACTACAATTTATACAACTACTACTACTGCTGCTGCTACTCCTGCTGTTGTTGCTACATCTATTACTACTACTACTGCTACTACTTCTACTACTACTACGACTACACTACTACACCTACTACTATTGCTATTATTAGTGCGTTAACTACTACTGCTTCTTCTGCCACTACTACTCCTACTCCAACTCTTGCTGCTTCTATTACTCCGACTACCCCTACTCCAACTACTACTATTGTTACTAAAACTTCTATTACTTGAACAACAACTACTACTACTATTACTATAACTACTACTACTATTACTTCTTCTACTGCTTCTATTACTAGTACAATTGCGACTACCACTACTCCTACTACTACTACTAATACTAATACAACAACAACCACAACAATAACTACTACTACTCCCACTCCTACACGAATTCCTACTACTACTACTACTGCCCCTACTCCTAAACCTACAACTAATACTACAACTCCTACTACTACAACTACTGCGACAACTACCACTCCTACTCCAACTCCTCCTCCTCCTCCTACTACAACTACTACTGCTACTCTGAAAACTAGTACCACTAATCCTACAACAACAACAACAACAATAACTACTACTACTACTACTACAACAATTGCTACTACTTTTATTATTATGAATACTCCTACTGCTAGTACTACTCCTATTACTACTACCACTACCACTCTTACTACTATTACTACTAGTACTATAACTACTAGTATAACCCCTACTACTACTCCTATTGCAACTCCTACTAATTCTACTACTACTACTACACCTAATTTTACTGCTACTACCACGCCTATTACTATTACTGCTACTACTACTACTATTATAATTACTACTACAACAACAACAACTACTACTACTACTCCTCCTCCTACTACTATAACTCCTACTGCTACTACTACTGCTACTATTATGACTACTCCTACCACTCCAACTACTACTACTACTACTACTACTACTACTACTACTACTACTACTACTACTGCTACGATTACTACAACTACTACTACTGCTACTGCTACTACAACTACTATTCCCACTACAACTGCTACTACTAATACTATAAATACTACGTCTTCTACTACTTCTACAACTACTACTATTGCCGCTCCTACTACTCCTACTACTACTACTACTACTACTACAACAACAACTACTACTGCTGCTCGTGTAGCTATTGGTGTTACCACTACTCCAATAACTACAACTCCAATTATTACTCCTAGCACAACTCTGACTACTAATGCAATCGCTCCTGCTACTACAACTGCTAATACTACTACTACCTCCACTACTATTGTTGCTACAACTACTATTACTACTTGCACTACCGCTACTATTTCTACTACGACTACTACTACTACTATTCCTACTTCTACAACTGCTACTACTGCTACCCCTGTTAGTAGTACTAAAAATACTACAACTCCTACTATTACTCTAACTCCCACTGTGACTCCTACAACGACCCCTACGATTGCCACTATGACAACTACTACTAATTTGGTTACCCCTACTCAAACTCTGACTACTACTTCTACTACTAATACAACAACTGCTACTACTACTAGCGCTACTATTACTTCTGCTGGTGCTGGTGCTTCTACAATTGCTACTTCTACTACTACCACTACTACTACTATTACAACTACTACTAAAACAACAACTACTACTATTATTAGTAGTACTTCCACTACAACAACAACAACAACTACTAAAACTACTACTCCTCCTACTCCTACTACTGCTTCTACTAGTTCTCCAACTACTACTACTACTACGACTACTACTACTACAAATCCTACTACTACTCCAACTCCAACTCCTACTACTACTATTACCCCTCCTCCTCCTCCTCCTACTAGTACTACTCTAATAATAACTAATACTACTATTACTATACTACTACTCCTGCTACTAATACTACTACTCCCACGACTACTACTTCCACTAACACTCCTACTACCACTACTCGTACTACTACTACTACTACTCCTCATACTACTACTACTACTACTACTACTACTACTACTACTACTACTACTACTACTACTCGTACTACTACTACTCCTCCTCCTCCTAATAGTCCTAAAACATCAACTACTACTCCTACTCCTACTACTACTACTACTACTACTACTACTACTACACTCCTTCTACGACTACTACTACTACCACCACCACCACAACAACAACTACTACTACTAAAAATACTATTACAACTACTCCTACAACTACTTTTACTCCTTCAGCTACTACTACGACTATTACTACTCGTACTAATACTTCCACTCTGAACACTCCTAGTACATAAACACCTACTTTTGTTACATCTACTGCTACTTCTACTACTTCTACTACCACTACTATAATCAACACTGCTTCTACTGCTATTTCTACTCTACTTCTACTACAACTACTGCCACTACTCCTCCTATTGCTACTCCTTCTACTACTACTATTCCTACCCCAACTCTTTCTGCTACTACTACTCCTACTACTACTACAAACCCTACTCCAACATCTACAACTCCTATTACTACCCCTACTCCAACTCCTACTAGTACTACTGCTACTACTGCTGTTGCTACTACAACTATTACTACAAAAATAGCAAAAATAACTACAACTACAACTACTACTACAGCAACTACTACTAGTACTACACTTCTACTACTACTACTACTGGTACTGGTATAAATACTACTAATTCTAGCACTACTGCTAATACTCCTACAACTACTACCACTAATGCTACTACTACTACAACTACTCCAGCTACTACTAGTACTATTAATACTACTGCTGCTGCTACTATTTCTACTACAACCACTACTGCGACAATGGCTACAATTACTGTGACAACAACTACTACTATTACAGTGATAACAATAGCTACTACTTCACTACTACTACAACTAGTACTACTAATATCGCTACCACTACTACTACTACTACTGTTGCAGCTGCTGCTGCTACTACTGTTGTTGCTCCTACTACTACAACTACTGCTACTATTGCTACTACTACTTCTACTATTACCACCACTACTAGTACTACTACTACAACTGCTACTTGCAATACTACTACTACTGCTGCTGCTGCTACTACTATTGTAGCTGATGCTACTGCTACTAGTACTACAACTGCTTCTTTAACTACTATTACTTCCACTACTGCTGCTACTACAACTGCTACTACTACTACTGCTACAACAATAACAACAACTACTACTACTAACACTTTCGCTACTACTATTACTACAACAACTACTCCAACTACTCCGATTAGTACTACAACTACTATTTCTATGATTTATAATACTACTACTGCTGCAACTACTATTGCTGCTATTAATGCATCTATTACTCCTACTACTGCTACTACTTCTACTACTACTACTATAACTATGACTATACTTCTACTATTACTCCTACTATTACTGCTACAACTACTACTCCTACTTCTGCCACTAGTACTCCTACTCCAACTCCTAGTACTTCTATCACTCCAACTACTCCTACTACCCCTACTCCAACTACAACTAGTACTAGTACTAAAACAACTACTACTACAACAACAACTACTAGTACTTCTCCTACTTTTATTACTAGTACAATTGCAACTACCGCTACTCCTACTATTTCTGGTGTTACTACTACTAATGCTAATACAAAAATAACTACTATTACTACTCCAGCTACTACTCCTACTCCAACACGAACTCCAACTACTACTCTTACTCATCCCCTACTCCTAAACGTATAGCTACTTCTATTACTCCTATCATTATTACTACAACTGCAAGTACCACTACTACTACTATTACTACTACTACTACTACTACTACTCCAACAACAACAACTACTACTATAATTGCTACTACAATTACTATTATGACTATTCCTTCTGCTAGTAATACTCCTATTACTTCTACTACTACCACTACTACTACTAGTACTACTACTACTATAACTCTTGCCACTACAACAATTACAACCCCTACTACTACTAGTACTGCAACTCCTACTAATACTACTACTACTACACCTCATCCTCCTCCTCCTCCTCATACTACTACTCCAACTCCTACTCCTACTACTACACCTACTACTACTACTGCTACTACTAGTACTACTGCTACTACTAGTACTGCCAGTACTATTACAACAATAACAACAACAACTACTACTCCTACTAGTATAACTCCAACTACTACTGCTACTACTACTATTACGACTACTACTACTACTACTACTAATGCTATTGTTACTACTACGACTACTGCTACTGCTACTGCAACTACTATTCCTATAGCTACTGCTATTCCAACTATAACTGCTACTACTAATACTACAACTATTACGCCTACAACTGCTTTTACAACTACAACTGCTGCTACTACTACTACTACTCCTTCTCCTACTACGACTACTACTACTACTACTACTAGTACTGCTGCTACTACTACTACAAATACTGCTACAGATATAGCTATTGCTGTTACCACTACTCCAATAACTACAACTACAATGATTACTCCTACTTCAACTCTAATTGATACTACTTTTAGAACAACTACAACAACTACTACTACTGCAACTATTGTTACTACTACTAATACAACAGCTGCTGCTACAACAACTACTACTCCTACTATAACTACTTCCACTACTGCTACTACTACTACAACTATTACTACTAGCAGTATCACCACTATTTCTACCACTACTATTTCTATTACTAGTACTTCCACTAGAATAACTACTACTACTAATACAACGATAACTACTCCTACTCCAACTACTGCCACTACAAGTGCTCCAGCTACTACTACTACTACTACCACAAATCCTACTACTATTCCTACTCCAACTCCTACTCCTACAATTACTCCTTGTACTATTACTACTACTACAACAACAAAAATAACTAATACTCCTTGTACTATACTACAACTCCTACTACTAATACTACAACTCCCACTACTACTACTACCCCTAACAATCGTACTACTAGTACTACTACAACTACTTCTACTACTCCTAACAATACTACAATTTCAAATACTACTTCTACTACTACTACTACTACTACTTCTTCTGCTACACTCCTGCAACGACTACTAGTACTACTACTACCACCACAGTAATAACAACAACTACTACAACTACTATTACTGCTACTCCAACAACTAATACTACTCCTTCAACTACTGCTACTACTATTACTACTACTACTCGTACTAATACTACTACTTGAAACATTCCTACTACCACAACTACTACTACTGCTACTACCACTAATAAAACCACTACTACTAATGGTACTACTACTACTTCTACTACTGCAGCTGCTACTACTTTCACTACTGCTACTGCTACTGCTATTAATGCTCCTACCCCAACTCCTTGTGCTACTACTACTCCAACTACTACTACAACCCCTACTCCAACTACTACAACTCCTATTGCTATCGCTACTCCAACTCCTACTACTACTACTGCTACTATTACAACTGCTACAACAACTACTACTACTACAACAATGACAACTATTACTACTACTATAGTAACAACTACTACTACTAGTGCTACTACTACTACTACAATTACTACTATTCCTACTCTGACTTCTACTACTGCTACTACTACTGCTCCTACTATTGCTACTTGTACTACTACTACTTCTCCTAATCCAACTCCTACAACTACTACTACTACCCCCTACTCCAACTACTACTATGCCTAGTACTACTATTACTCCAACCCAACAACAAGTATTGCTACCACTACTGCTACTACTATAACAATAATAACAACAACCGCTGCTACAATTACTACTACTACTATTACTACTACTACTACAACAACAACAACAACAACAACTACTACTACTACTACTACTACCACCACCACTACAACTATTACTACCACAACTTTTACACTATTACAATTGCTACTACTACAACTCCTACTGCTACTACTAATAAAACTAACACCGCTACTACTAATAAAACTAACACCACTACTACTACTGCTAATACTACTATTACTAATACACCTACCACTTCTACTAATACTACTACTACTACTCCTACGCCAAACCATCCTACAACTTTTGCGATAACATACTATGCCTAACACTCCTACAACTTTCGAGACTACATGCTACTCCTAACACTCCTACAACTTCTCCGACTACAACTCCTACTAATACTACAACTAGAACTATTATGACTAATTTTACTACTACTGTTACTCTTACCATTCCTATTACTACTACTACTACTTGTCCTAATACTACCACTCCAAACACTCCTACTACTAATACTACTACTACTACTTCTTCTTCTTCTTCTTCTACTACTGGTCCTGTTACTATTACTACCATTGCTACTATTACTAATACTACCACTAATGCTACTACTATTGGAACTACTACTTTTATAACTTCTACTACTGCTACTACTGCTACTATTGCTGCACAACAGTTACAACTACTACTAGTTGCACTACTAGTAGTAGTAGTAGTAGTAGTAGTAGTAGTAGTAGTAGTAGTAGTAGTAGTAGAAGTAGCAGTAGTTGTAGTTGTAAGAGAAGTAGTTAGAGTAGCAGTAGCAGCAGCAGCAGCAGTAGTTATTATTGTTTTTGTAATGGTAGTAGTAGTTGTTGTTGTTTTTGTTGTTATTGTAGTACTAATAGTAGTTGTTGTTGTTGTAGCAGTAGTAGTAGTTGTAGGAGAAGTAGTAGTTGAAATTGTTGTTATTGTAGTTGTAGGAGAATAAGTAGTAGTAGTAGTAATAGTAGTAGTAGTACAAGAAATTATGGAAGTAGTACTATTAGTATTTGTATTAGTAATAATAATAGTAGTAGTAGTATCAATAGCAGTAATAATCAAAGTAGTAGTAGTAGAAGCAATAGTAGTAGCAGAAGTAGTAGTAGAAGCAATAGCATCAAAGTAGTAGTAGCAGTAGTAATAAAAATAGTAGTAGTAGTAGAAGTAGTGCTAGGAGAAGTATTAGTAGTAGTGGTGGTGGCGGCAGTAGCTATTGTAGTATGAGAAGTAGTGAGAGTTGTAACAACAGTAGTAGTAGTTGTTGTTGTTGTTGTTGTGGTAGTAGTAGTAGCAGTAATAGTTGTTGTAATAGCAGTAGTAGCAGTAGTTGTAGCAGTAGCAGTAGTTGAAAAAGGAGTAGTAGCAGTAGTAGTTACTGTATCTGTAGGAGAAGTAGCCGTAGTAGTTGTTGTTGTTGCAGTAGAAGTAGCTGTTGATGTTGTACTATTAGGAGCAATAGTAGTAATAGTAGTAATAGTAGTAATAGTAGTAATAGTAGTAGCAGCAGCAGTAGTAGAAGTAGCATTGGTAGTAGTAGTAATTGTAGTAGTAGTGGTAGTAGCTGGTGCTGAAGAAGCAATAGTAATAGTAGTAGTAGTAGTATTAGTTGTAGTAGTAACAACATTAGTGGTAGTTGTAGCAGTACTTTCTACAGCAGCAGTAGCAGTAGTGGCAGTAGTAGTAGCAGAAGTCGTTGTAGTAGTAGTAGTAGCAGCAGCAGCAGCAGCAGTAGTAGTAGTAGTAGTTAGTAGTTGTAGTGGTAGTAGCAGCAGTAGTAGTCGTAGTGGTAGTAGTAAGTAGTAGCAGTAGTTATGGCAGTAGTAGGAGTAGCAGAAGTAGTAGTAGTAGTACTAGTAGCTATAGTAGCAGTAGTAGTAGGAATAGTAGGAGTAATTGTTGTAGTAGCATCAACATCAGTGGTACTAGAGTAGTAGTAGTAGTTGTTGTTGTTATTGTTATTGTAGCAGTAGTCATAGTAGTAGTAGAAGTAGCCAAGTTATAGTTGTAGTAGTAGTAGTAACAGTATTGGTAGTATTAGTTGTAGCAGTAGTAGTAGTTGTAGTAGTAGTAATTGTGCTAGAAGTGGTGATGGTGGTAGTAGTAGCAATCATAGTAGTATTAGTAGTGGTAGTAGCTGTATTAGTAGTAGAAGTTGTAGCAGCACTCATAACCGTGGCTGTAGTAGCAGCAGCAGTCGTAGTACTAGCAATAGTAATAATAGTAGCTAGAATAGTAATAGTCGCAGAAGTAGCAGTAGCATTAGCGGTAGTAGCAGCAGCAGCAGTACTTCTAGAAGTAGAAGTTATAGTAGTCGAAGTACTAGTAGAAGTAGTAGTAGTAGTAGTAGCAGTTGTTGAAATAATAGCAGTAGTATTAATTGTAGTAGTAGTAGTAATCGTACTAGTACTATTAGTAATAGTAATAGTTTCAATAGGTGTATTACAAGTAGTAGTTGCATCGGAGGTAGCAGCAGCAGTAGTAATTGTAGTAATAGGAGTAGCAAAAGTTGGAGCAACAGCAGTAGTACTACTGCTACGATTGTTGGTGCGACTATTACTACAGCTACGAGTTCTACTGGTACTTCTACTATTGCTACAACTACTATCGCTACTACTACCACCACCACTACTACTGCTTCTTCGACTACTAATACTACTACTACTACTGCTACTACTACTATGTTACCACTAGTACAACTACTGCCAATACTACTACTAATGTTACCACCACTACTAATACTACTATTGCTACTACGATTACTGCAACCACTACTACTGCTGCTGCTGCTACTACTACTACAACTGCTACTACTATTACGGCTACTACTGCTACTAGTAATTTTACTTCTACTTCCACTACCACTACAACTGCTTCAACTATTACTACTACGGACACTATTACTACTGTTACTACTACTACTATACCTACTACTGCTACTACCATCTACTACTACTACTTCTACTACTGCTACTGCTACTACTACTACTACTACTGCTGCTGCTACTGTCGCTAGTACTGGTATTACTACAACTAATACTACTGCTACTACGGCTACTACTGTTGCTACTTTTATAGTAGCTGCTACTACCACTACTACTACAATTACTGCTACTACCACTACAACTACAATCACTACCGCTATTACTACTACTTCCTCTTCTTCTTCTTCCTCTTTTTCTACTACTAGTACTATTTTTACAACTACTACTACTGCCGCTGCCCCTACTAGTATTACTACTACTACTTCTATTACTAGTACAACTACCACTACGACGACTGCTATTACTACTATTAATACTACCATTACTAATACTACTACTACTATGACTATTGCTGCTGCTACTACTGTTGTTATTGCTATTACTACTACTGTAGTTATTGTTGTTAATACAACTACTCCCACTACAACGACTGCATCTACTACTACTGCTGCTGCTACTCCTGTTGTTGTTGTTGTTGTTATTGCTGCTACTATTACTCCTGCTTCTACCACTACCAATGCTACTGCTTCTAATAATGCTGTCACTACCAATGCTACTGCTTCTACTACTTCCACAACTAGTACTACTTGTACTACTTTTGCTGCGGCTACTACAGCCACTAGTGCTACCACTACTACTACCACTCCTACTGCTACAACTACTACTTATACTGCTACTACTACTATTGCTACTGCTACAACCATTCCTGCTACTACTATTACAGCTCCTACTAATACAATTACTACTACTACTACTGCTACGACTACTACTACTGCTGCTGCTGCTACTACTACCACTACTACTGTTGTTGCTGCTACTACTACTATTATTACACCTATTACTACTAATGCTATTACTACTACTACTACAAATATTGTGCCTACTATTGCTATAAGTACTTCTCCTACTACTACTACTACCACTACTACTACTACTACCACGACTCCTACTATGGCAATTACTACAGTTATTGCTACTACTATTGCTACTACCACTACTACTGCTACTGCTGTAGCTGCTGCTACTGCTACTACAACTACAACTCCCGTTACTACTGCTAGTTCTACAATTAATGCTACTATAGCTACCATTTCAATTTCTACTCCTATGACTCCTACTATTACTACTCCCACTACTACTTGTACTACTACCACTATTTCTCCTATTACTAACCCTACTCTGACACCAACTCCAATTACTACTACTACTATTAGTAATACCACCACCACTACTACTACTAGTATAGTAACTCCTACTCCAACTATTGCTATTACTACTTCTATTGCTACTACTACAACAACTACTACAACTACTATCATCTGCCACAATAACTACTAGTACTTCAACTACTACTATTACTACCACTACTACAACAACAACAACTACTACTACTTCTACAATTACTAGTAGAAGTAGCAATACTACTACTACTACCACTACTGCTACTACAACTACTACTACTACTACTTACACAATTACTAGTAGAAGTAGCAATACTACTACTACTACCACTACTGCTACTACAACAACTACTACTACTACTCCTACTACTACTACAACAACAACTACTACTATACCTACTACTACAACAACAAATACTGCTACTAGTTCTACTCTTAACGCTACTACTACTACCCCAAATACTATTAGTTGTACTATTCTTGCCACTATAGTGGCTACATCGATTTCTACTACTACTACTACAACCACTATTACTACTACCATTGCACCTACCAGAACCCCTACTGCTACACCAACTTCTATTACAACTACTGCTACTAGTTCTACTCTTAACGCTACTACTACTACTCCAAATACTATTAGTTGTACTATTCTTGCCACTATAGTGGCTACATCGATTTCTACTACTACTACTACAACCACTATTACTACTACCATTGCACCTACCAGAACCCCTACTGCTACACCAACTTCTATTACAACTACTACTACTAGTACAACTGCTACTATTAATACTACTTGTTCTGCTACTACAACAACTACTTCTAGTACTACTACTAAGACTACTACTACTACAACTACTACTACTGCTAGTACTACAAGTGATACTATTACCTCAATTACTATAAGAACTACAATAAATATTGTTGCTGCTGCTGTTGCTGCAACTCCTACTACTACTACTACTACTCCTACTCTATTACTACTATTACTACTACTTCTACTGCTACTACTACTACTAGTACTTCTAATACAACTACTACTAGTACTTCAACTACAACAACAACTACTACTACTAATATTATTACAACAATGACAACAACAACTACTACTATTTCTACTTCGAATTCTACGACTACTACTACTACTCCTCCTACCACTCCTAATACTACAACTACTACTCCTAATGAGACTCCTACTGCTACTGCTACTACCACTAATGCAACAACAACAACAACAACTACTACTACTACTATAACAACTACTACTTCTACAACCTCTACAACTAATACAATCATTACTACTCCTACTACTACTACTAATAACCCTAACACTATTACAACTACTACTACTAGTACTAGTAATACTAACACGCCTACTCTTGCTACTATTACTACTACTACTACTGCTCCTCCTAACCCTCCTAGAACTTTGGTGACTACCTACTAGTCCTAACACTCCTACAACTTCTACAACTACAACTTCGCCTGCTACTATTGCTGCTACTGCTGCTATTATAGCAACTACAACTACTTCTTCTACTACTACTAATCTTACCATTCCAACAACTACTACTTCTACTTGTACTAATACTACCACTCCAAACACTCCAACCACTATTATTGCTACTATTGGTATTGCTATTGCTGGTACTAATACTGCTGCTGCTACTGCTACTACTGCTGCTGCTGTTACCCAGATTATTACTGCTACTACCTATACTACTAGTCCAGCTACTACTACTAATACTACTACTAGTGCTACTACTTGTACTACTACTATAACTTCTATTTTTACTACACAATAGCTACAACTACTACTCCTAAAACTACTACTATTACTACTATTGCTATTCCTACTACTACTCCAACTACTACTATAATGACTACTACTACTACTCCTACTTCAACTTCAAGTACAATTACTACCGCTACTAGTCCATCAACTACCGTTACTATTACTATTACTATGAATACAACAACAACTACTACTACTACAGATGCTGCTAGTGCAACTCTTACTACTACTAATACAATAACTACTACTATTCCTACACCTACTCCTACTACTCCAACTACTACTACCCATTCTCCAAACACTACTATTCCTACCGCTATAACTATAATGACTACTATTGATACTAATACCACTAATACTAATACTACTGCTTCTACTATTACAACTACTACCACTAATACTACTACACCTATTACTATGCCTACTCCAACACCAACTCCAAATACTACACCTACTACTTCAACTACTACTACTACTGAACTACTACTACTATTACTACTATAATTAGTACTGCTGCTGCTGCTACAACTCCTACTACTAAACTACTACTACTACTACAACTACTGTTACTACTACTACTACTGTTGTTGCTACTACTACTACTACTTCTCCTACTACTACTCCTACTAGTAGAACTAGTGATATAGATACTAATGCTACAATTGCTACTACTGCTTCTACTACTATAATAATATCAACAACAACAACTACTACTACTTGTAATACCACTACTACTACCACTACTACTACAGTTGCTAATGTTGCTGCTACTTATGTTGCAACTACTATTACTATTATTGTTGCTACCACAACAACTACTACTGCTACTACTAATACTGCTGCCACTACTGCTCCTACTACAACTACAACTCCTAAAACTACTCCTATTACTACTCCTTCTAATACTATTACTACAATAATTACTAATAGTAGTAGTAATAGTAGCAATTGTAGTATTGATAGTAGTAGTACTTGTAGTATTAGTAGTAGTAGTAGGAGTTGTAGTAGGAGTAGTAGTAGTAGTAGTGGTAGTAGTAGTAGCAGTCATAGCTCTAGGAGCAGTGGTAGTAGTGGTAGTAATAGTTGAAGCAGCAATAGTAGTAGCAGCAGTATTAGTAGTAGTAGCAGTAGTAGCAAAAGTAGTAGTAGCGGTCATAGCTATAGTTGCAGTAGTAGTAGCAGCAGTAATAGTAGAAGCAGCAATAGGAGTAGCAGTAGCGGTAGAAGTAGCAGTAGCAGTAGCAGTAGCAGCAGTACTAGGAATAAAAGTAGTGTAGCAGTAGTAGTAGTTGTATGATAAGCCGTAGTAGTATTAGAAGTAGGAGCAGTAGTTGCAGTAGTAAGAGAAGTAGTTAGAGTAGCAGTAGTAGCAGTAGTAGTAGTGTTGGTGGTGGTAGCAGTAGTAGTAGTTGTGGTAGTGGTAGTAGTAGTAATAGTTGTTGTAGTAGTAATAGTTGTTGTTGTAGTAGTAGTCATTGTAGTACTACTAGTAGTAGTAGTAGTTGTGGCAATAGTAATAGCAGCAGCAGTAGTTATTATAAGAGAAGCAGTAGTAGTGGTAGTAGTAGTAGCAGTAGCAGTAGATGTAATTATAGAAGTAGTACTATTAGTAGCTATAGTAGCAATAGTATTAGTAGTAGCAGCAGTAGCAGCAGTAGTAGTAGTAGAAATAGTAGTAGAAGAATTCGCATTGATAGTCGTAGTAGCAGTAGCAATAAAATTAGTAGTAGCAGTAGAAGTAGTTGTAGGAGAAGAAGAAGTAGTATTAGTAGTAGTAATAATAGTAGTTGTTGTAGTAGAAGTAGTCAGCTATGCCGTATGCGAAGTATCCACGTAGCAATAAAAGGAGTCGTAGAGAGTTGTTGTAGTAGGCAAGAAGTGCAGGAGTAGTAGTTGTCATAGTAAGTAGTTGTTATTGTAGTAGCAGTAGCAGCAGTAGTTGTTGTTGTTGTAATACAAGCACGAGCAGTAGTTGTAGCAGTAGCAGTAGCAGTAGTTGCAGAGAAGTAGTAGTAGTTGTTGTTGTTGTAGTTATAGGAGAAGTAGTAGTACTAGTAGCAGTAGAAGTAGTTGTAGAAGTTGTACAATTAGTAGCAATAGTAGTGATAGTAATAGTGGTAGCAGTAGTTATTGTTGTAGCAGTAGCAGTAGTAGTAGAAATAGTAGTAGGAGCCATTGTAGTAGAAGAAGTAGTAGTAGTAGTATTAGTAGTTACAGTAGGATTAGCAGCAATAGTAGTAGTTAAAGCAGTAGCAGTAGTAGAAGTTGTACCAACAGTAGTAGCAGTTGTAGTACTAGTAGTAGTAGAAGTAGCTATGGTAGTAGTAGTAACTATAGTAGTGGTAGTAGTAGCTACTACTGTATAAGTTATAGTAGTAGTAGAATTAATAGTAACAGAAGTTGTGGTAGTAATAGTAGTAGCTGTTGCAATAGTAGCAACAGTAGTGGCAGTAGTAGCAATAGTAGCAGTTGTAGTAGTAGTAAAAGTAGTAATAGTAGTAGTCGTAGTAGTCATGGTAGTAGTAGTTGTAGTAGAAGTAGTAATAGTAGTAGCAATAGTTTTAGTAGTAGGTAGAAGTTATAGTGGTAGTAGCAGTAGTAGTAGCATAATAGGAGTAGCAGAAGTAGTTGCAGCAGAAGTAGCAGTAGAAGTACTAGTAGCAATTGTAGCAGTATTAGTAGCAATAGTAGTAGTAGTTGCATTTGTTGTAGAAACATCAGTAGTAATAGTAGTGGTAGTAGAAGTAGCTGTAGTAGTAGTAGTAGTAATAGTAATAACAGTTGTAGTAGTATTAGCAGCAGCAGTAGTAGTAGCCGTAGTAGTAGTAGTAGTAGTAATAGTAGTCGTGGTGGTAGTCATAATAGTTGTAGTGGTAGTAGTTGTAATAGTAGTAGAAGTTACTGTAGCACTCATAGCCATGGTAGTAGTCACAACAACAATCGTAGCAGTCGTAGTAGCAAAAATAGTAGGAGTAGCGCCAGAAGCATTAGCGGCAGCAGTAGCAGTAGCAGTACTAGAAGAAGTAGAAATAGTAGTAGTAGTAGTAGTAATAGTAGTAATAATAGTAGAAGTAGTAGTAGTAGTAATAGCAACAATAGTTGAAATAATAGTAGTAGTATTAAGAGTACTAGTAGTAGTAATCATAGTTGTACTATTAGTAATAGTTGTAGTTTTGGTAGGTCTATTATGAGTTGTAGTAGCAACAGAAGTAGTAGCAGTAGCATTAGAAGTAGTTGAAGGAGAAGTAGTAGTAGTAGTAGTAGTTGCTGTTATTGTAGAAGAAGTAGCAGCAGTAGTAGTAGTTGCAGTAGAAGTAGTTGTAGTTGTACTATTAGTAGCAATAGTAGTAACAGTAGTAGTAGGAGGAGGAGGACGAGGAGGAGTAGGAGCCATTGCAGTAGTAGCAGCAGTAGTAGTAGTAGTAGTAGTTGCAGCAGGAGCAAGAGCAGCAATAGTAGTAGTAGTTGAAGTAGCAGCAGCAGTAGCAATTATATCAGTAGCAGTAGTAATAGAAGTAATAGTAGAAGGAGGAGTGGTAGTAGTAGTAATTGTAGTAGTAGGTGTAGTAGCTGCTGCTATAGAAGCAGTAGTAGTAGCAGCTGTAGTAGTATTAGTTGTAGTTGTAACGGTAGTAGTGGCAGTAGTAATAGTAGTTGTTGCAATAGTAGCAGCAGTAGTGGCTGTACTAGCAGTAGTAGCAATTGTAGTAGTAGTAGTCATAGTAATAGTAGTAGCAGTAGCTGTAGTAGCAGCAACAGTAGTAGTGGTAGTAGAAGTAGAACCAATAGTAGTAGCAGTTGTAGTTGTAGTAAGTATTTGTAGTGGTAGTAGCAGTAGTAATAGCAGTAATAGGTGCAACAGAAGTAGCAGCAGCAGTAGGTACAATAGAAGTAGCAGTAGTAGTAGCAGTAGTTGTACCAATAGTAGTATCATTTGCTGTAGTAGCAGCATCATCATTAGTAGTAGTAATAGTAATAGTAGTAGTAGTAGTAGTAGTAGTACTTGTAGCAGCAGCAGTAGTAGTAGCAGCAGTAGTTGTTGTTGTAGTAGAAGTAGCCGCAGTAGTAGTACTAGTAGTAGTCGTAGTAGTAATAGTAGTAATAGTTGTAGCAGTATTAGCAACAGTAATAGCAGTAGGCACAATAGTAGTAGTATTATTAGTTGTAATAGTAATTGTAGTAGCAATAGTAATAGTAGTGGTAGTAGCAGTCGTAGTAATAGTTATAGAGGTAGTAGTTGTAGTAGTAGTAGAAATCGCAACAACACTCGTACCCGTGGCTGTAGTCATAGCAGCAGTCGTATTAGTAGCAATAATAGTAGCCATAGCAGCAGCAGCATTAGCTGTAGCAGCAGCTGCAGTAGTACTAGTAGAAGTTGAAGTAGTAGTAGTAGTAGTAATAATAGTTGCAATAGCAATAGTAGTAGCAGTAGTTGAAATAATAGTAGTAGTATTAATTCTCGTTGTAGTAGTTACCGTAGTAGTACTATTAGTAATAGTAGTAGTTTTGGTAGGTGTATTACGAGTAGTAGTAGTAATAGTAGTAATAGCAGTAGTAGTAATAGTAGTAATAGCAGTAGTAACACGAGTAGTACAAGTAGTAGTAGCAGTAGAACTAGTATATGTAGTAGGAGCAATAGAAGTAGTAGCATTAGTAGTAGTAGAAGTAGTAGTACTACAGCTATGACTACTGCTGCAACTTCTATAGGTATGAGTGCTGCTACTAGTTCTACAACTACCACTGCTACTTACTGCTACTCAACTACTACTACTACTGCTACTACTACTACGACGTGACAACTAGTACTACTACTACCAATTCTACTACTAATGTTACTACTACTATTACTACTACCAATGCTACTACTACTATTGCTACTACTCCAACAGCTTCTACTTCTGATACTACTACAATTGCTTCTACAATTGTTACAACAACTACTGCTACTGCTACTGCAACTACTACTACTAGTACTACTACAACAAGTGCTATTGCTGCTACTACTACCACTACTGCTACTACAACTGCTGCTGCTACTACAACTGCTGCTATTACTGCATCTGCTACTACCACTACTACTACAATTACTACTACTACTACTACTTCCTAATCTTCTTCTTCCTCTTCTTCTACTAATACTACTGCTACTCCTATTATTATTATTATTACTACTACTACTGCTACTGTTGCTGCTACTAGTATTTGCTTCTACCAATTCTATTACTAGTATAACTGCTAATACTTCAACTGCTATAATTACTATTAATACAACCATTATTAATGCCACAACTACTACAACTGCTGCTACTGCTGCTCCTCGTACAATTACTACTACTACTACCATTCCTACTACTATAACTATGGCTGCTTCTGTGGTTGCTACTTCAACTGCTGCAACTACTACTACCAGTACTGCGACTACCCCTACTACGACTGCTCCAACTCCTGCTCCTACTGCCCCTCCTCCTCCTCATACTTCTACTACTACCACTACTACAAATACTACTGCTACTACAACAACTACTACTACTTCTTCCACTACTACTACTACTACTACTACTACTACTACTACTACAACAACAACTACTACTACTATTACAACTACTATTTCTACTGATACTACTACTACTCCCACTCCTACAACTACTTCTCCTCCTACTACTACTACTCCAACTATTATAACTAATACTATTATTACAACTAGTACTACCACTACTACTACTTCCACTATGACTACGACTACTACTACTGCTGCTGCTACTACGGCTACTACTACTACTATTACTACTACTGGTACTACTACTACTTCTACTACTACTACTACTACTACTACTACTACTACTACTACTACTACAAATACCACTATTACTGCTACTGCTACAACCCTTACTACTACTATTGGTACTATCACATCAACTGCCACTACTAGTACTTCTACTACTACTACTACTACTACTACTACTAATACTACTACTACTGCTACTACTAGTACTACACCTCCTCTAGCTATTACTACCACTACTACTACTAGTACTACTACTATTATGAATACTACTACTACTATGTCTACTCCTGCTATTGCTTCTACTACTACTTTTACTTCTCATGTTACTTCTACTACTTATGCTATTACTACCACTACCACTACTACTACTATTACTACTTCTCTTACTATTACTAGTGCAACTACTACAACTGCATAAACAACAACAACTACTACTACTATGATTACGGCTACTACTACTTCTACAACTACTACGAAAACCACTAATACAACTACTACTGCTACTACTACAACTTCTACTACTACTATTACTGCTGCTGCTACAATAGTAGTACTACATCACTACTACTATTGCTACTAGTACAACAACAACTACTACTACTATTGCTGCTGCTACTACTACTGCATCTACCAATACAACAACAACAACAACTACTACTACTACTACAACTATTACAACAGCTACTACTACTACTTCTACTACTATTAGTACAACTCCCCCTATTGCTACTACTACTACTACTACTACTGCCACTACTACTCCTCCTACTACTGCTACTACTGCTACTACTACTACTACTGCTGCTGCTGCTGCTGCTGCTGCTACTACTACTACTACTTGTACAGCACTACCGCTACTCGTACAACACTACTGCTACAACTAGTACTACTAGCATTACTACTACACCAAACACTTACTCTTACTACTACTACTACTACTACTACTACTCTTACTATTACTGCTACAACTACTACTACTCCTCCTACTAATACTAATACTACTACTACTACTACTACTCTTACAATTGCTACTACTATCACTTCTACTTCTCCTCCTACTACTACTACTAGAACTACCACTGCTCTACTACAACTACTACTACTAATATCACCATCAGTACTACTACTATTCCTACTGCCAGTCCTACTAGTAATTCTACTTCTACAACTACGACTACAATGACTACTACTATTGCTACTACTACGACTGCCATTGCTGCTACAATTACTAAAACTACTACTACTACTAA
Source organism: Trichopus zeylanicus subsp. travancoricus (assembly GCA_005019695.1). NCBI lineage: Eukaryota > Viridiplantae > Streptophyta > Magnoliopsida > Dioscoreales > Dioscoreaceae > Trichopus > Trichopus zeylanicus. The sequence continues at coordinate 2,754 of RXID01015266.1, read as the reverse complement.
TACTAATACTAATACTGTTGCTACTAGAATCTCTACTACAACTCTTATTACCATGACTACCATTGCTACTACTGCTACTCCTACTACTATTCCTACGACTACAGCTACTCCTACGACTACTCTACTCCTAACACTCTTACGACTGCTACCTCTACTACTCCAACTACTACTACTATTGTGAATACTACTACTAATACTACCTCTACTATTGTTGCTGTCGCTACTGCTGCTGCTGCTACTACTACTACAACTAGAGCTACTACTACCACTATTCCTACTTCTACTCCTACTACTGCTACGATAACTATTCTCTCCTCCTCCTCCTACTACTACTATAGCTCCAACTAAAATTGCTACTGCAACTACCACTACTACCACTCCTACTACTACTATTATCTTACTAAAAGTACACCTACCACTACTACTCTTTCTACTATGAATACTACTAATATGCTACTACTTCTACTACTGCCGCTACTACTACGATTGCTACTACTTCTACTACTACAACTACTACTACTCCTACTTCTACTCCTACTATTTCTACTACTACTACTATATCCTCCTACTACTACTACAGCTACTACAACTCCTATAGCAACTCTTACTACTACTACTACTACTACTACTACTACTACTACTACTACTACTACTAATACTACTACTACTGCTAATACTACTATGGCTACGACTACTGCTATAAATACTACTATTGCTACTACTACTTGTCCTATTATTACTACTACTATTACTAGTACGATTTATACTACTACCCCTACAACTACAACTACTGTTGCTGCTATTGCTACTACTTCCACTACTGCTGCCACTACTACCACCACTACTACTAATACAGCTACTACTTCCACTACTGCTGCCACTACTACCACCACTACTACTAATACAACAACTACTACTACTCCAACTGCTACTACTACTACTACTACTGTTACTCCTCCAGTAACTCCTACTACTACTACTATCCATACTCCTACTACTACTATCACTATTATAATGACAACAAGAACTACTACTAATACAAATACTACAACTAGTACAACAACTACTCCTACGGCTACTACTACTACTCCTACAACTACTCCAACAACTACAACTACTGGCACTACTACTACCTAAACTACAGCGACTATTAACACTAGAACTACATCTAATACTACAACTACTTCAACTACTACTACAACAATTCTTACATCTATTACTAATACTCCAACTATTACCACTACTACTGCTGCTGCTATTACTACCACATCTACTACTAACACTATTGCTTCTACTATAATTACTACTACTACTACCACCACTACTACTACTATTGCTGCTACTCCTCCTCCTCCTCCTCTTCCTCCGCATGCAACTACTGGTACGACTATATTTACTACTACTAATACTATTACTACCACTACTTCTATTACTACTATTGATGTTGTTACTACTACTACCACTACTACTGCTACTGCTACCTCTACTACCACTGAAACTACTGCTTCTACTACTTCTCCTATTACTACTACTACTTTTGCTACTACTACTTCTACTACCACAACCACTACTACTACTACTACTACTATTACCACTACTACTGCAGTTACAACTACTACTACGACTACTACGACTACAACAACAACAACAACTACTACTACTACTACTACTTGTGCTGCTACTCTTACGACCGGTACTACTACTACTACTACTATGACCACTGCAATGTAGCTAGTACTCCACTCCCTAAATACTTCCACTCCTTCCACTACTACTACTTCTATTACCACTCTTATGAATCGTACAAACAACTACTATTACTACACTTATGTATTACTACGTAGCAGTAGTATTCCTAGTACTACCCGCTATTTATTGCTACTGCACTTACAACTACTACTATTGTGCTATGCGCTCTGCTATTGCAACAACAACAACTACTAGTTCTACTAGGCTACAACTATTACGGGCCAACAACAAACACTACTGCTCCTATTACTACTCCTACTACTACTATTAACTACAAACTTACAATAAATACTAATGCGATACTGCTGATACTACTGCTAGCTATTTCAGATACTACTACTGCCATTGCTACTGCTGTTGGTTTGGCTATTACTAGTAATACAACAACTACTGCAACTAGTACTGCTTCTATCATAACTACTGCTACTACGACAACTCCCACTATTATTACCACTTCTACAACTACTGCTACTACGACTACTTCCGCTACTACTAATACTACTACTATAGCAACTACAACTACTGTGACTACTGCTACTACTGCTACTGCTTCTACAACTACTACTATTACTACTACTTCTACTGCTAATACAACTACTATTCCAATTGCTTCTTGTACTACTACTACCCCAACTACTTTTCCTACTACTACTGTTGTTGCTGCTACTACTACTCCTTCTACTACTACTACTACTACTACGACTACTGCTCCTACTGCTGCTGTTGTTGCTGCTACTACTACTGTTGCTATTACTGCTATGACTGCTATAGTTGTTGTCGCTAATACAACAACTCCTACAACAATTGTTGCTGCTACTACTACTATTATTACTACTTCTGCGGTAGCTACTGCTATTGCTGTTGTTGTTGTTGCTGCTACTACTACTACTTCTTCTATTACTACTACTGCTTCTACTACTAATGCTACTTCTTCTACTACTTCCACAATAAGTACTACTGGTTCTACTTTTGCTACTACTACTACTGGTACTACTTTTGCTGCTA
>RXID01015265.1:0-32328 GCA_005019695.1 Trichopus zeylanicus subsp. travancoricus | reverse complement strand
AACTCAAGGGTATGAAAAATATATCAACTTTTTTTTTTGTTCTCATCCAGTAAGCTAGATTCATCAATTAATGAAATTTGGCAACACCCTTCAAAACAGAATAGGATGCAAACTTTACCACTCAAAAGTTAAACATATTAATTGTTATACCTCAATTTCAAATATTAAAATAATTCTACCTGACAAGCATATCTCTTGCCATTCGGGTCATAGTCAAAGTTTGAAAGAAGCAAAAGAGTGATTATGCTTTCAGAGGATAAATCTAAGGGACCATATTGTATACATGTGACTCAGGATAAAAGCCAAGGACGGACAAATTTGGACCCCATTTCCAATAGGGTAGAAGTCAATGATGGGTTAATTTCGATCACTCATCAATGGTTGATAGCATCGAGACACGAATTGAAAATGACAATGCCCTGTCAACAATATGATCAAACCCAAGAACTTGTTGAAGAATTTAAGAAATACAAACCTTGCAGCTGGAAACAATGCCATAAGCTGATCGAAAGGCTTGAAATGTGCATGAGTTCGAAGATTATTTTAAGCTTTCCCAGATCCTTCATATCAGAAGCAAATAACATGCAGAAGAAATATTCTACAACAAGACATTCAGAACAAAATAAACTATATGATTCATAATATTGACTGCCTAGAAATCAAGCAAAGAGGCATATAATTATTCTAGGGTACCGGTACACTAAAAAATTCTAATGATTTTGGATTTGAGGTGTGTATAACCAGAGATCCTTATCTAATTTTTTTTCTTCCCACTACCCTAAAAGCATCAAAATGACTGTTCTCTTACAAATACGACAACTCCACTTTCAACACGAATCAAGAAACTAAGATTTCAAAGGGGGTTTTCACAAAGAATCGAGAATACCAATATAAAGTCATCGAATAACTATAAAAGTATAAAAAATAACTTTATTTTTCAAACCCCAGAACTCAACTTTCAGCAAGAATCAAGAATTTGGATTGCAAAGAGATTTTCCCGCAAGAAACAAGAATACCAACCCCAATCGGAGAGCAGACTCCCATCGTGCTGGCAACAACCATCACGCTCCACAATGGGAAGAGAAACCCTATCGCAAATCACCAACCAAAAACCCTAGGCGCCTCAGAGAGCTCCTGCCGCTCCCATTCCCGCTCTCGAGAACACCTCTAGCAGTCTAAGCAGCGATCTTAGCCCTCGATTCCTCCTCAGCATCTCTTCCATCATCAGCCGATGCCAGTCCCCTTGTGGCGATGAGGGATCTCGTCACAATAGCATTAGGCGCAGATATTCACTGGAAGTGGGCCTCCGGACGAGTTCCCGTGGGGAAGGAGAGGAGAAGGGAAGAGGAGGTTGGAGTGAGAGCACAGGGAAAGAGACAGGGAAGGAGTTGCGCCTACTGCTGCTACGACGACGGAAATTGGGCTCGATACTAAGGCCGTTGACTTGTCAGACTTAGGAATCGGATTCAAATTTAGCGGATTTGATCACTTCGAATAATCCAATTTAGACCGCCAGATGTTGTCGGACTCCATTGGATTCGGATTTATCAAATCATACTCACACAAAAATTTTACTTAGAGAGTTGGGTTATTCTGACTCTACACCAATTTTGAATTTTAAAAATTTTAAAATTTCAATTCGGATTATGATTTGCGATCATAAATGACTTTGTTAAGCATATTTCTTTAAAAATATCATATTTATGAGTTGATATAAGAATAATGATAAATCAAAGTCGAATTTCATAATAAATTGGGAGGCAGATCAAGCCAAAACCAAAGTCACCAATTTCACTACTACACGCAACAAGTCCAATAAAATTCTAAAGGGCCGAGATTCACAACTCAACCATTAGCAAACGACCTCCACGATCCATTGGAAAATAAGTGTCATAACTCAGCCATTAGATCTAGCTTTCAACCGCATTGGATCACTGAAGAGCAAGATATGATTCGCTGGAGAGGAAGAGAATCACTCACCCACTCACCCAAGAATTTCTATGTGATGCTTTCTCATGATTCCATCAGCATTGTTTTCAAATGTATGTTGAGAGGCGCAGCTGACTTTTCTTGCAAGCTTGCGCAAGAATCTTGATTTTACTTTAACATGATGTATTTTGAAGATGAGATCTAGAACAGCAACTGGGATGAGGTTGAACGGTATCTCTCCGGCTTCACCAAGGTTGATGATAATCGGTATTCAACAAAAATCTACTTTGAGATCTGCAAGCAAAAGTACGGTGAGGCATTGGATAAGTAGGAATCAAATATTTTTAACTTTCCTTTGTCTGGTTTATTCCTTGTGGGAGAACAAAATTTTATGGAATTTGAATTTCCAAGGGTGATCAGGCGAAAGCTGTCGATGTCCTTGTGAGGGATTTATAGGTCTTCGCCACATTCAATAAGGATCTCTTCCAAGAACTTACCCAGTTGTTAACATTGGAGGACTTCATGTATGATTAGTCTAAAATCTCATATTCTCTCTTGACGAATAAATGGTGGCACTTTCTTTGGAAAAAAAGCAAATCGCGAATAATAAGTGCATTTGCTGTTATAGAGAAAATGAGCAACTCTCAAAATATGGTGATACAAATTCAGCACTGGCAATCATGCTGATTGAGCTCAATGAGCTCATTGAAGCAAATCCTTTGTTCCATGACAAGTTGCAGTTTCCTGCTCTTAAGAATTCAAGGTTATGCTATCTTATTAATCAAGGTAGTGAATCATAATTTCATGTGTTTCATACTATATCATTTCCATTATTGTGGTCTGCATATCTTTTTGTTTTTCACATATTGGAGATGCTAACAGGTAGTTTAGCTATTGAACTTATTGAAATTTCATATGTGCATTTCTCATAATAACGTACTGGAGAGATTTACTGTGGTATATTGATTAATACTTAGAATTATATTTTCAGCAGATGGTATTTACTGTTGATCCATGAGTTTAAGTTATTTCTTTGGTGTGTTTGGGAGTGAGAAGAATATTGTTTAAGGACCTAGAGTTTATTGATGTTGTGCCTGCTAGTTAACTTTGCTCAGGAATCTATGCAACAAACTGCTCGTTTTACGCATTCCTAGCTTCACTTGCTTGGGTTTGTATAAAGTCCATATTGAGCTTGGATTTGCCCCTTTTGCAATTGGATGACTATGGGCTGCATTTCTCTTATCATTTCAATTAAGTTATATGTTGCAATAGAACCAATACAGCGGTTATCCCATCACCACAAGGAACCATTGCCATTAATTATATTTTGGTAATTCAGAGGATCACAGATTAAGTATGGCGTGAGCATTTGATAATGAAAATGAGGGGAGAGGCTCCCAAAACTGCATGTTTCATCAAATATAACCTGTCACATTCCTTTCCTAAGTTCTAATTGCCGTTGTGATCAAAATTGGAATGATTGTCATTTTAGAAATGATCCGGTTTTTATTGAGCAAATTTTCATTCTCATTTTATTTCAATTACTCTGTTTGGAGACATAGTCAACAATATTCGATCTAAATGAACATTTTTGTATAAGGATTTGCGAATGATTATATGTATATTGGGTATCAAATATACCTATGGATCTGAAGGCTCTCCAATTGATGAGATGAATGACGTATGCATTCCCTGTTGTGTTGGTTTTTCCTGTAGCCAACACTTTTTAAGTGGATATCTTGTTTAATTTGTGTTTTCTACCCTTCAGAATGACGGATTATCAGCAACAGCCAGAGTAGGCGTAAACATCAGTCAGTGGAGATTGTTAAACGACAAGGCAGTATCTCAACTCCTGCAGCAATGGTTGGTTGTTGACAGGAAGTCATACAGTCCATACCAACTGCCAAAGTGGTTGATGAGTTTTTTATGCCAGACCACAAATTAAGCTAGCTGCAAACACTGTAATTTGAGGCCCCCTTACACAAATCTCGGGAACAACTCTCAAATTCTCAGCAATTTACTTGTACTATGTTTATCCAAAGAACGATGGGGCTGTATTCATCATCACCAGCACCTCATTTATGTAATTCATTTGAGAAAGTTAAATAATATTCGAGTAATCCCTACCATTTTGTACTAGGAAAAGGAATTTGAAACAATTTTTGAAGATGTTGAAGATGTTACAGCACCAACATGAACTAAGTTAATCTAGCCGTCTGTTTAATTAGTGCAGGTTACAAGATTTTTGTTCAATTATTTTATGTTCAATGAGAAAGACATGGATTAATCACAGCTGTGATGAAATTTCCTGGCAACATTTGGCATTAAGGCATTGAATTGGTGATACAGGACAAAATTCCAATTTCCACGTTTAGCTGTAATCTTTATTATTATCTGTAGAATTGACAACAGAGGTGCAGTTGTCCTGCAGCTTGAAACACCCGCATTACGGGCAAATTACAAACAGGACTCTCCCCGTCGGGAGACCAAGTCCTCGGCTCACAATTTGATGGCAATTGCTGATTCTTCAGGATTTCCTCAATTGAATGCTTTCTGTTTTCAAGGTTAGAAGTTAGAATGATTCTTTCTTTTTCCAAGTCATCTTGGTCCAAATATGAATTGGGTATTAAAGTCATTAATTGATATATGTCTCATTTCCCCTTTGAGTTCCAACTCACGGACAATCAAACTGAAGCTTCATGGGCCAATCCAATCTCATGAGTTCCCTTAGTTTGATGGAACAAGCAATTGCTCCACTTTGAAAATGAAATTGTGTTTCTCTACATTGGAGTCATTAATCAAAACTTGAAATTTAAAATTATAAGCTAATTACTTATCACAACTTTTAAAAAATAAATAATTTAGTACATGTAAAGCACATGCATCATGCTAATGGGTTACAAAATGAAGTTTAAAAATTGAGGAATCTCAAAATTTTGTGCCTCAACTCTAACATTTGACCCAGGAATGGAGGATCCAAATTTTTCCTTTGCATAAAGTTTTGAAGCTAGCTTTTATAGAAAATTTTACTTTCTGCAATCAAACATTATATACAATAACTAAATGCTCAAAGCAATCCTGGAATATGAGAATAGAAAGTAAATGTGGCAATAGTTACTTAATTGAAAAACATAATCAAGCATATAGTAGTTTAATGAAGCATTCGTTATCATAAAAGCAATTGGATTACATAATAGTCTAGCAAAATAAAAAAATTGAAGAATATATTATACTCGATATATATATATATATATATATATATATATATATATATAATTTAATGAAAATAAAAATATCAGTACCTCTCAAAGTAGAAAACAATAGTATGCTCATAGATAAATCTCAACACTTTATTATCAAATGTAGTAACCGTATCTGACTTATAAGCATGCAGTGAAAACAATTATATACTTGTCATTTGCTTTTTTAATTGAGCAAACAAGCACTAGAATTACAGTTGAATCTTATAGATAATTGTTCAAGATAGAATATCTTAATGTTTTTAATATGAACAATAGTAATTATGAAGATTTTGTAGAAGATAACCATAAAATCACATTCATGGTATAATTTGTAAATAAAAATAAATAATTCACATGAGCATCGAGAAGGATCAATATTTACCTCTTCATCAAACTTAAAACAAAAGAGATAGAAAAATGCCAAAAAAAAAATATCATGAATATGTCTTTGAACTTTTACATAGCAACTTTAAATTGCCTGTGTTATAAGATAACAAGGAGATTTGAATAACTACAATAATATAAATGAGAGAAACTATACTACTCACATCATGAACACTCATAGCATTAATATTGCTTGTGCACCCTATGCTTTTATCCATTCCGCCGCCAATCATCTCAATAAATAACTTTCAAGAACCAAAGCATGTTGTGCTTATGATTTACAAATAATAATATGTCCTAGCACATAGACTAAAATAAAAATGGATAAGTATTCACTTTCTCAATTTACCACAAAATGTATACCTCTTGGATAGGTTTATCGTGGTCCTCAGGATTCACAAAATCAGTTATAACAAACTTCTTGTTTGCACAAAAGAGGAACAACATCATTTAGCAAAAAGGTTCCATCATTCACAAACAGAAACAAAGAAGAATTTTAAATACCTTCCCCAAAATGGCTAGGATTCAAGTCAACACCAATGATCCTTGATGCCCCAATAATTCCTGCACCTTCTGCAACCTAAACATTGAAACAAAACATTAGGAATCAAAACCCAAAATGTTAGATTTGAAGAAAAACAGCAAGCCAGTCACACCAACTTACAACAAGGCCAATAGCTCCCAATCCAAAGACAACGACTGTATGACTCTGTTTTGGTTTAGCCGCATTCAGTGTTACCCCCAGACTCAAATGCAGAGCAAGGCCAACAGCTCCCAATCCAAGGACAATGACTGTATGACCCCATTTTAGTTTAGCCATATTCAGTGTTACCCCCAGACCTATATGCAGAGCAAGTTTTGGTGTATATCATCAAATTAAATGAAAAAAAAATACACAATCCAGTACGGAGAGCAACTAGGACGTCGTAAAAGGAAGAACAAAATCACTACTTTGATCTTCTAGATACAAAATATTTCACTACAGTTCTATTATAAGAAAATCAGAAAATAGTCAAAAATTGGGAAGGAGTGTGTTTGTGCAGACACTATAATCATTGAAGTGAAAGGTACTTGCTGAGATACCACAACTGAGAATGTAGACTTTGTCTAGAGGTGCAGCGAGATTAATCTTGGCAAGGCATCAGGCACTCAGATAGGGTGTCATCCATTCCCCCCTTATGTTGCCGAGGACTAAGTTCACTGTCTCAAATTGGCTCATAACTTGTTCACACTTAACAGTGAGATTTCTCCACCATGTGATATAATCCTCTAATTTGCAGTGCTGCCAATCCTTGCATTCACATGTTAACATAGGAAGCACATGGCCTCCCTCTTCAAGATTTGTCACACCTTCACCAACACTCCACGATTCTATCAAGAGTAATAGTCTCAAAAGTCAAGAATAAATTGGATCAATGAATGACATCTAAGCTTTGCTTCAAATGAAACAGGATTTATAGCACATAATACATGAGGATTTCAGCTGATGCTGTGACACCACCATAATTTAAACAAACTACGACTTCCATAATCTTACTAATGTTAATTCTCAAACTCTTCCAAAAGAAATGTACCCATGTGTATGCTGAGTTAGTGTAGATTTCACAAATATTTATCGATCTCACCTTGAACTCGATATGTCTCCTCAACTAGCTTTCCCGACACCTTAAAAGAAGACTTCTGCTAGAAATGTACTACAAAAGAGGAAAAAGAGAAATCATAACTCACATTTACAAAAAAGCATGGAATAAATAGGTTTCCTCATAAGTATTTCCTACCCCCATTAAAACTAAACATTGTTGATTCCTTCAAACAAAAGCCAAATATCATTTTTTTAGAATAAAATGCGGTTAAGGTGAATAAATGTATTTGCAGAATGAGATAACCTCGGCATGTCCATCACATATGAGGTTTAAACTTCTAAGTCAATTACGTAATGGTGACAAGCAAGGTTGGTAGATTTAACAATTTGTTTGCCGAAGAGATTCAAAAAAGTAAGATACAAAAGTATGTTAAGAGATATAAGAGCTAGAACCTTAACAGTGTTTGCCAAATCTGAAGAAAGTCTGATGTAGGGCACTCAAAGGAAGTTCAGGAATATCAAAAGAAACTAATTCAGAAGTCAAGGGTCCATGACAAATGATTTGATTCCCTCTTTTATTTAAACTTAGGATTTACCTTACTTAGTCCCTTTCTATATTTAAATTCTCTTCATTATGATGTCTTAGGTCTTATTTTCGGATTCCACCAACCCAAGACTAATTTTGGGCTGAAACCTATTCAGTTTAGGACTTGGGAAGGATGAATCCTTATTTAGGATTTTATTTTCGTAGGTTAACTTATTTAGAACTTCTACCAATCCAATTAATGTGTTCAAACTGAGTTGTATTCAGTTTAGGACTTGGAAAATCAGAAACTTACTCAAATTAGATTTATGGTACTTGTATAAATAGGTCTTCAGTCCTATGGACGGAGAACAACTTTTATTCTCAATAAAATTCTACTTTAGTGAATTTTCTCTCTTCCTTGTGGATTAAAGGAGTTCTTAACAGAGGCAACGGTGTTTTCCTCATCTACCACGCTTGTTGCTACGTCAAGTGGTATCAGAACGAGGCTCTCCTTGCTTAATGTCTAACGATGACACAACTAGCAGCAACCCTAGGGACGGTGCTCCTATGGATAATCACATCAGCCGTGAGTATTTTGATTCGACCATGGAGGCATCCAAAACTCACTTGCAAGGTTGATGCTGAGGATGGATCAACTTGAAGGCCTAAATCAACCACGTCGACGGATCGATGAAGTGGCTTGCGATCCAATTAGTCGAGGAAAGGCTCCGCAAGTGAATCCAAAGGGTTTACAAATCCTTGAAAACTCCAGCGATAAAGAAATTGAAGACATCCTTCATCGACTAGTTTCTGAGCATAATAGACATCGTGATTTTCGCTTGAAGATTGATCTCCCATCTTTCAATGGCCAACTTCAAATCGAAGATTTCCTCGATTGGCTTACTGAAGTAGAATGGTTCTTCGACTACATGGAGATTCCGGATTTGAAGAAAGTGAAGCTTGTTGCTTACCGACTCAAGGGAGGTGCATCAGCATGGTGGGAACGCATCCACTTGGAAAGGACACGCCAAAATAAAGCTCCAATTCGAGCATGGCCACGGATGAAGGCTCTTCTTGAAAAGCAATTCCTTCCCATAGATTATGACCAGGTACTCTTTCAGCAATAACAAAATTGTTGATAGGGTAATCGCAGTGTGAAGGTATATGCTGAGGATTCTATCGCCTATCAGCACGTAATAATCTGGTAGAGACTGAATCTCATCAAGTGGCAAGATTCATTGGTGGGTTACGCACAACCATCCAAAAATATTAATATTAAGAAAAAAATTAAATTAAATTAAAATAGAGATTATTAAAGAATTAAAACAAATTTTAAGAAAAAGAAGATTGAACAAATCAAAACAAACATTAAGAAGAAAACTATTAAATGAACTAAAATACAAAATAAGACTAAAAAAATAAGAAGTAGATTGAAAGAAAAAAATAGAACCAAAAATAAGGATAAAATAAGCATTTAAACTAAAAGATTAATAAACAAACAAAAATAGATAAGAACTAAAATGAAAATTAAGATGAATAAAAATAAAGAACTAAAACATAACAAAAAAGATTAAAAAAGATTAAAAAACTAAAATTAAGAAATAATAACCAACAAAATTGAAGCAAAAATTAAGCATAAGAATAAAAGAACCAAAATAAAAAACTAATGAGAAGAAGAAAAAGATTAAAAGAAGTAAAACAAAGATTAAAAAGAAGAAGAAGAACTAAAAATCAAACGAATAAGAACAAAAAAAGTTAAAAAAACTAAAACAAAGATTCCTAATAGAAAAAGAAGAAGAGAAAGTTAAAACAAGATATGAAATTTATAAAAAATGATAAATAAGAACATAATTAGAATAAAATAAAAAATTAAGAAGAAGTGAATGCAAAAAAAAAAATCAAGAACACATGTTGAACCATCAAAGCTTGAAATACACCATAAAATTTAACTATTAAAGCAATACAAACAAAAACATAAAACAGAGAATTAAAGAAAAACAAGGAGAAAGAAAAAAAAAGAAAATTAGAAGAACTAAACCAGGAAACAAGAACAAGAAGAAAATCAAAAAGTGGAATAAACTAAAACATCAAATTGAAAAATAAATGAAGAACATTAAGAAATTAAAATAATACAATTAAAAAAGTCAAATTGAAAATCAAATGAAGAAGAACAAGAAGATTAAATGAATTAATATACAAAACAAGATTCCAAAAAGAAAAATAAGATGTAGATTAAAAAAACTAAAAAAAAGGACTAAAAGAAGAATAAGAAGACTAAAAATTAGAACTAAAAATTAATAGAAGAAAAATAAGAAGAAAAAAAATAAAAGAACATAAGTACTAAAAGAGAAATTAAGATGTAAAAGAACAACAACAAAAATATAAAAGAACGAAAAGAATAAAAAAATAAAACAAAGATTAAGAAGAAGAAGAACAAAAAACTAAAGGAAGAACAAGAAAAAAACAACTAAATATTAAAAGAAAAAGTAGAAGCAATGAAAATTAAAAGAAGAACAACACTAAGAAGAGAAAAAATAGAAGCAAGAAAAATTAAAAGATGAAAAAATTTAAAATTTAAAATGAAGAAGAAAAGAAAACTAAAACTAGAAAAACAAGATATTAAAAAAACTAATACAAATATTAATATTAAAAAGAAGAAAATGAATTGAAAGATTAGAAGTCAAAAGAAAACTAAAATTTAAAAAGAGATGATTAAAAGAACTAAAATAAATCTTAAGAAAAAGAAAATTAAAGGAACCAAATAATAAAATTAAGGAGAAGAAGTTTAAACAAACTAAAACACAAAACAAGATGCAAAAAAGAAAACAAGTAGATTAAATAAATTAAAAAAGAACTAAAAGAAGAAAAATAAAAAAAATAAACATTCAAACTAAAAGATTAACACAAGAAGAATAATAAGAAAAAGAAACAAAATAAGATAAGAACTAAAATGAAAATTAAGATGAAGAAAAACAAAAACCAAAAAATAAAAGAAAAATATGTAAAAACCAAAACAAAGAATAAAGAAAATAGTAAGAACAAGAAAAAGAACTAAAAATTTAAAAAAACCATAAATGAATATTAAAAGAAGATTAAGAGCAAAAAAGAAAAATAAAAAAGGAAAGGAAAATTAAAAATTGGAATGACCAAAAATTAAAAAAGAGAAGAAAAGAATACTAAAAGAATAAAAATAGGACGATTGAAAGAACTAAAACAAACATTAATATTAAGAAGGAGAACTAAAAAATTAAAAGCAAAAAATAAAAAATAAAAATTTTAAAAATTTTAAAAAAACTAAAATAAATGTTAAGAAATAGAAAAGTAGAAGAACAAAAAAAATTAAAAAGAAGAAGATAAAGAATTGAAAATCAAAGAATAAAGAAGAAAATGGTTAAAAGAACTAAAACAAATATTTTTAGAAGAAAAGAAACAAAAAAAAGATAAAACAAGAGATGAAATTCTAAGGAGATAAACATAATAAATAAGAATATAATAAGCACAAAATTAAAAAAACTTAAGAAGAAAATGAATACAAAAAAAATAAAAATACAGGCTAAAACATAAAAAGCTTGAACTAAACTATAAAATTTAGCTACTAAAGGAACTTGAACTAAAATATAAAATAGAGAATTAAAGAAGAAAAAGAAGAAGACTACAAGAACTAAAACAAGGTGCTAGAAGAAGAATATAACAGAAAAAAAATACATTAAAATATTAAACTAAAAAATAAATACAAAACATTAACAGACTGAAATAATAGAACTAGAAGAAGTCAAAAAATAAAAGAATAATAATAATGAACTTTTAAACTGAAAACAAATAGAAGAAGAAAAAGAAGAAAGAAATAAAGGTAGAGAAAAACTAAAATAAAACTTAAGATGGAAAAGAACAAGAACCAAAACATAAAAGAACAAAAAGATATAAAAAATTCAAAATAAAGATTAAAAAGTTGAAGAAGAAATGAAAACTAAAGAATGAACAAGAACAAAAAGAATAGAAAATCAAATGAAGAACAAGAACAAAAAAAAAAAGAAGCAAAAATGTAAAAAAATTAAAAATTAAAAAAGAAGAAAAGAAAACTAAAAGAAGAAAAACAAGAATATTAAAAGAACTAAAATAAATAATAATAACAACAACAACAACAACAACAACAACAACAATAATAATAATATTAATAATAATAACAACAACAAGAGAAAAAAGAACTGAGATTAAAAAAAATGATTAAAAAAACTAAACCAAATATTAAGAAAAAAGACTAAAAAATAAAATAAAAACTAAGAAGAAGAAGATTAAAAAATCAAAATAAAAAAAAAGAAAATTAAGAACTGAAATTCAGAAAAAGAATAAGAAGATTAAAACAACTAAAACAAAGATTGTTAGAAGAAAAAGAATAAGAAGATAAAGTTAAAATAAGTGATAAAAATTATAAAAACAGAACTAAAAGAAGAGGAAAACGAATAAACATCCAAAATGAAAGATTAATAGAAAAATAAAAAAAAGAAAAGAAAAAGAAAAAGAACAAAAGTACTAAAACCAAACTTAAGATAAAAAAAAGAAGAACCGAAACGTAAAAGAAAAAATAAAAAAAACCAAAACAAAGAATAGAATAACAAGAACAAGAAATGAAAACTAATGGAAGAACAACAAAAAAAAGAACTGAAAAATAAAAAAAATGCAGAAATGACAATTAAAAGAAGAATAAGAACAGGAAGAAAAAAGAGAAAAGAAAGAAAAATTTAAAACGAAGAAGAAAAGAAAACTAAAAGAACAAAAACAAGAAGAGTGAAAGAACTAAAACAAACAATAATATTAAGCGAAAGAACTAAAAAATTAAAAGCAAAAAAAGAATTGAAATTAAAAAAAAGTTGATTAAAAGAGCTACAACAAAATTTATTGCTACAAGATTATTCAATATAACAAGAGTGGTGATACAGTTGCCTTGGTTTATTATTTCTTAATTGCTTAATAAGTTACCCTTTTTAATAAGCTGACTGATCTGAAAGGCTATCCTAAGATCTTTTTTGCCAAAAAAATAAATATATAATTTTGGGTAAAGGTCTTTATCTATGCGTTTTGATCCGGGTCAAGGTCCAACTCTTCCTGACCATACCTTGTTTACATTTGTGTTCAGAGCTATCTTTTTTGAAAATCATTACACTTCTCATATTTTAGATTAAATGGAAAGAATAACAAAGCTAGAAGGCTTTCATGCTTTATGCTTGTCGCTTAAAGTTTGATTAGGCAGATTCAACATAATGCACATAGATCTCAAAGCATGCATGTCTACTTGTTGCTAGCCATTTCCTACTCATAAAGTATATCTGTCTTATCACAGGTATGATGGACTAGCAACTAAGTACAAAGTTGAGTACATTTGTGGAGGTAATATTTCAAATGGTGAGTTCTACTTTCAGTTGTTATGTAGCTGACTTATCAACTGCTAATTGCTACAAGTCTGAGCATTTAGAGAGACCAGAAAACTGATAACATTCTTCTTTGCATGTAGAATTGAGGGATATTCTGAATGGAAGCAAGCATCCCACTTTTCATAGGAATAGAAATTGGATGATTACCTCAAATTCTTAGAGATATTTGGGAGTTGATAAAATTTGCTAAACCTGGAAAAGAAAAAAACAAATTTGGTGGTCATGCTTGACCTTGCATAATACTAAGATATAGTTAAAATCATTCTCTTTCTCACTTTTAATGCTCAAATGTTTGGTTAAATTGATTGGTTTGTGCATCTTCATACTTATTTTTTATGAATTGGGGAACAATTCACACCTAAATTACGAATTGTGAACTATTGTTAAAGATTGTCCAGAACTGACCTGTAAATAGGTGCATCTACTGATAGAAGAACTTCAGTGTCAGGAATAGTGGGCATCTACTGAATCAAAGTCTGTCCCACTGGAACAATTAACTATTGTAAAAAACACAGTAGAAGACAAATCAATCCAGAGTCTCTACCAACAAAATAATAACAAAGAACAAAATCAATATCTTGAGAGAAGTCGGAACAATGACCAACTAAAAGAATCTCCTCTATGAACTTCACAATCAATCCTGGATAGAAGACAATTTGAATCACAAAAATCAATTTTAAATGCACATAAAGATCGAAACTTGTTTACCAGCAGAGCCCCAAATCATCCAATCGCTCCAATCCCTGGCAAAAAAAAAACAGAACAAGACTATCAAGAAAATTTTGTAATGCCACAACAGAGCTTGATCATCCTTGTTGCACAAAATGTTATACGTCAAAAGGCAACCACACAAAAAACTCAAAATTATAGCCATTTCAAAACAACAAAGAGAAATCCGTACTTATGCCCAGGTCGCTCATGAAAAGAGAAAAAAGAGAAAAGGAAACGAAAAGAAATAAAAGAAATCCATTCCATTCCATTCGTAATCTCAGACCAACTAACATTCAAAATCAAGAATAGAGATCACGGCGTAGCAGTCAAATGCAATCAACGGGAACTTTCAAGAATATCTCAACGAGAAAAGAAAGAGAGAGAAATCAGAGAATTCGAAAGAAAATGAAAGAAACCCACACCTAATACCCCGATTGGGAGCAATTGCTCGGTGAACCATATTTATCATTTGTATCTCCATACCCAATCCATATCGTTCAAAATCAAGAACAGATATCATTCATAGGAGCGAAAGAAATTAGAAACAAAGAAATCCATACTTATAATTTGCAATTTTGCACCCATTTCATATGTTCGCAATAAAAAAACAGACATCATCTATAGCATCCAAATCTAAACAATGGAAAATTTTGAGAACTATCTCCATAGCAAAAACAAAGAGGAATTGAAAGAACAAAACCAGAGAATTTGCAAGAAAAAGTGAAGAGATACCCATGAGTTTTTTTTTCTAAATTTACAACCAACAAAATTGGCAAACCATTCGAGAATATAAAAGCAATGATCTAGGTGGCAATGCACGATAGTGTAACACATTAGTTGCTGCAAGACCTATAAGAGAAACTTCACAGTGTTGGATGAATATACCTGCTCATGAATTTCCTCAAACAGTGCCCGTTTCTTCAATCTAAAATGGATAAATAGAACTTGTGAAGCTTTCTTCACTAATCGCCATCTGAACTGATTCACAAACATTGAAAAATAGTTTGTTAACGCTACCCAATTTCCGCCAAAAACAAGTGTGCTGTAACTAGATGATCCAACAGATCATTTGAATGGTTCCCTAATTATAATCCCATCGTACTACATAAATAGGATGAACAATGGTCCAACTAATCTTCCAAAGAACTGTCTAAGAAGACAGCCAAGAAACAATGCATGCAATGGTCCAATTCCGAGTTAATTCTCATATGACAAAGATTGGCAAATAGGATGGCAAAGATACCTTTGTCCCAACTCGGTATCACTTGGCAAATAAAGATTGAAACAACATGCCTCATAACTCCAAATTTGTCCAATCATTCCAAGCCCGAGCGCGAACCTGAAACAAGAAGCCCGATCACATGCAGTGGAAAGATTAAATTTACCTAAAAACCAAAGATGGCTATATAGGATTTTTTTTCTTTTGACTGAATAAAAAACCCAATACGGGCTCCAAGAAAACAATCAATTTAAATCCACATAAAAATAAGATTGGCATACCTCAATCCTCGAAGCTTAGAATTCCTCAAATCGCCCGAGGCCACCAAAACAGACTCGAAGAATTCCGACCGATCACATACAATGCAATGCAATAATACAAAAAACAATATGCAATCCATAATCAGCTGCTAAACCTGCTATGGTTTTAAATTAGAACAGAATTCCAACTCATAAAATCCAAAAAAATAATCAGGAGAATTTAAGAAATAATAAATTCAGACCCCCCCAAAAAGATCATAATGACGTACCTCATAATGCCTTCTCCGTTACTCCAGGATTCCAATCACATGCAATGACAGGACAAAACAATCATCTAAAACCTAAAATGGTTGTCTATGACTTCACATACAAAACCCTAACTCATCAGCTCTAGCAAAACAATCGAGAAATCATATTTGAACCCGCAAAGATCATAACAGTGTACCTTGATCTCCAAATGTCTCCAATCACTCTAAGTCATCTCACATACTCAAACAAAGACACAAATCAAATGTAACGATGAGAAGAATTTATATAAAAACCTAAAACCCATAATCTAGCAATGGACTGACACAGCACCCAAACAAAGACGAGAACATCGTACCTCAGCCCTTAGAGAAATAGACAAATAAAAAATTAAGAGAAGTTACGAAACAAAAAGTTAATCGTAAAACAAAATTAAGAAAAGAAGAAGCCACAAAATAGAAGAGAAAGAACATATAAAATGAGCGGATATAAAATCCCGTCGATAGGATTTTAACCTCAATCCTATTAGGTTTTAAACTATTAGATTTATCTAGAAATTAGTATAATTGATAATTAAAAATTTGGTCTATAATAGTATCATAAAATTTACTAACAGTCTGGCTCAGTTTAGTTTAGGGTTTAGGATTTAGGGCTTATGGCTTATATTTTAGGATTTAGGACTTATATTTTAGGGTTTAGGGTTTACGGTCTGTGTTTTTTAATTGAGGCAAACTGAATTGCCGGTAAATTTCGCTGCAGCATTACATACCATTTTTATTAATCCCTAAATAAAAATAACAATTTAAAAGCTGATAGCGTTAAGATTAAAATCCTATCGACAGGATTTTATATCCGCTCAGTATAAAATAGATTTTAAGGGAACAAAATAAGTATACAACAAAAAGCATAAAATAGAAAACTAGGAGAAAATTTTATAAAAAATAAAACTAAATATAAAGTAGAAGACAACAACTTAGAAAATTTTGGACAAAAATGAGAAGACAAAATAAAAGATGAAATAAAAAATTAAGAAGATAAAGAAAATAATTTAAAATAGAAGACATAAAGAAAAATATAAAAGAAAAATTAGTAGGAAAAAAGAGCAAAATAGAAAATAGAAAATTGAGACAAAAAATATATAAAATGTAGAATTAACTACAAACCAGAAATAGAGAAAAAATGAGAAAGATATAAAAATTAAAATATATAGAAAAAGAAGAATATAAAATAAACAAATAGAAAATTAAGAGAAGGGATGAAACAAAAGGTTAATCACAAAATAGAAATAAGAAAAAAAGAAACCAGAAAAATTATATATTTGAGAGAAAATTAAAATGAATTTAAATGCATAAAATAGAAAAATAAAAGAAATTAAGAGTGGAGGAACAAGACGTAAAATAGAAAATTAAATAATATATATATATATATATATATTTCATAAAATACAAAACAAAAAATTTTGTACAAAATTTTTGTGCCAACGAAACTCAAAAACTAAAGATCATCAAAAATAGCATAATTGAGTGTAGCTATTGTAAAACAACACACAAATTCATAACCTATATGAGGACTCGATGGTCTACTATTTTTATATATACTACAACAGAAAGCAATAGAATCAGCTTTAGGAAAATAATTGGCAGCTGAAGTTGAACCTGATACTAACCCTTCCGAGAAGATAGGTATGAGAAGTTGCAACTTCTTTCCTTCGACAACAGAGTAGCCAAAATTCATGCAAAGCAGTGGCTGCCACAGAAAATCGAGAACCCTGAGAAATAAAAAAGTGTGTCAAGCTGAAAGCAGGGTCCTTCAGAAAAGGATTCACAATTGAGAATGAAATGAAAAGGCCGATCTTACGAACTAAGCAAGCAGACTCTAGAAGCTGTTCCAAAGTGCATTCTTTTCAGTCCAAAATTTGAAGTAAAGTATGTCTAAATGCAATAAAAGATTCCAGCACATTCCAATTTAGCCTTGCTTGCATTTGAATGAAGCCCCATGCTTTGTTCAATGATTCCAACCAAGAAGATATATTTGAAGACCTCCAATTAGATAATCATTTAGCAACACAGGACTTTGATATCATCTACCGATGAGCCCCAGAGTTTGACGATATGCAGATTACTAAATCAGCATTTAAACAAGGTGCTGACAAGGAGTGCTCCCAGAAAATTAAACTTATCTAAAAATTGACGCAAACACATCTATGAGAACATGCATCCTGCTTCCTGAAGTCAAAATTTTTTAACTCAATAGTTATCTATCTCTGTCTAAAGAGTTATCCTCTCTAATTTTGGCTGCTCCCAGTGACCTGGGACTTGATGTAATTGGGACATTAGTGAAGCCCACTAGATATATAAGGGGGTCTTGTATCTAGGGCTTATAGACTTTAGCCTTGTATTCTACCTTGTCATCTTCTCTATCAACATAACCCTACTTGTGAAATATCAGACCCTAAACTAGTTTTAGCTTTGATAAAAAGACCATGATGTTGTCTTTCCACAAGAAAGCACAGAATTCTGGCGATATGACCCAGATCTATAGCCACTCCAAAAATCATATTTGCTTACAAATTTTCGGTATGCAAAGACAGGCCAAATGGTTAAGATGGACAAGGTTGAAATCATAAAATTGGTCAGATTCGAGATTTTAATACTGAATTGTAAAGGACAGTACGTGTTAAAGCCCTAAGAGGCCCTCAATCATTAATTGGATCTTCTATCATGTGTCCAATTATAAATCTAGAAAGAATTTGAAGAAAAATGTGAGATACACAAATGAATGGTAAATGATACACGACAAGTAAGACAACTCAGGGAATGTGTGTGTGTCTGCGAGAGAGAGAGAGAGAGCGACCTCAAGTTTTGCGGGAATAACAGGTCCACGAAAAATTCTATCAAGCTTGAAATATGAATTTTGTGTTTGATTTGGGTCAGTCCACCGTAAATTTCAGATCATGTCGAGCTATTCCAATATCTACATAGATGGTATAACAAATACAGCATGAAATAAAAATCTGAGTAGAACTGTAAATATTTCCACAACACTATTAGCTGGAGCTTAATAATAGTAGAAAAAATATATTTACTCTCCTGACTAGCATTGGAGATGGATAGCACAAGCTCCTAGACAATGATTAGACACCAAGGTGGTTATCTAATCCCTAAAAGAACGATAATGCATGTCGTAAATAATTCAAAAATATAAAAGAAAAAAGTATGCATTATCACCTTTTTTCAGCCCATCAGATGGAACTCCCTCATGCGAAGCCCTCGAGCAGCCACGATAGAGATAAATTGATTGTGACAATAGAGTTGGACAATTTTACTAATATGTCTCAAAATAGAACCTGTATAAGTTTTCGCTGAAATGGTTGCCCCCGAGATGCCGCTCAGACTGAAAAGGTTTAAATTATGTTGTGAGTAACGAGAAATCCCAGTTTCCAGCCTTCCAAGAAGCTTCATGCTGCAGGAGAGAGGACCAATTATTCTCACTACAGAAGAGGAAAAAAAAAAGGGACAATGTAAATGACTTCCAAGATCAAGACACAAAGAGAAATTATCAAATATACTAGATAGAAGCAGAGGTAGCACCTTCTCTATTAGGAAGATGAATGATATATATTCAACATGAAGCCTAATAAGAAATAAGCTCGCAAATGTTCAAACAGGAAGAGTCAGGTGATTTAAGAGAATAAAAAAAAATAGACGAGGAAAAGTAGAATTTTACAAGCACATTGGAGAAAAAAAAATACATTGGCCAAGATAAATACCGTCCAAATGTTGTTTCGAAATTGCATGAAAAGGGTCATAATGTCACAGTTTGCGATAGTAGGAGAAACGAGATAACTACAGGCACAATTAGGAGATAATCGACTCAAATTTACCTTGCGTGCTGTGTCAAATATAAAACTTGCCGGGACCTCCTTGCATTTCAAATCTCCATCAGTAGTCTTTGAAGTTTTCATATTCTTCTCCCTACTTATTCAATGAAGGAGCATAAGCATAAGAATTCATACTGCAAGAACAACATAGGGGAAAATCACAACAAACCTAATTTGTTGACTAGTTATAAATCAAACAACAAAAAAAATCTCATGATACCGAAGAGAGTTATATTACCTGAAGTTCCCAGCAAGAAGCAAGGATATAACTGTTTTGCCCATGCTGGACTTCCAAATAACAATAAGCAGTCAAAAATCAACGATCACAACTATTTGAAAGAAATAGTAAACGCAAAGCACAGGAGTTCTGCCATTGTATTTTCTGTACAAGAAAATGGTAGAACAAATATGTTTCCTTTGCTCAGTTTCATTTCTTTTACAAAACAAACTAGCATCCAAAAACACCAAACTCAGCAACTTATACCAAGGTGCAATGCACAAGATGACATTCGCTTTTCAGCTCAGAAGTTCATAATACTGACAAACCTCTTGTTGTGCAGGAGCAAGGGGGCCTTTCAAGGCTTTTACTATCAAATCCCTGAATGCAGCTCCACCACCAGTGTCAGCACACATCCCATAATCCCACAATAACTCATGAGTGTCATCAGGATGGAGCCACACAAGCTGCAAGAGCCTCACAATAAGCTCAATGCATGGATGAGATTCATATTAATCTAATAATGAGCGAACATCGGACCTCTCCATCTAGAACTGGAAGCCTTGGAGGCATAGGCCTCATTCATTGAGGACCCAATCCTTCCAGCGACAAATTTTGCAACAATCCCATGATGGCAGCATCTCTATCCCCATCTCCAATCCTTGGCTTCGCTCCAGGAGGAAAAGTTCTCGGTCTGAAATAAAAATAACAAAATTAGATCCAAAATAATATAAAGTAGAGTGATCAGTATTTATATTGTACAAATCATACTCTGACCAACTTGATTTACAGCTGAGGTATATCCGGATCTGGTATTACATTTTGAACAGAAGCAGATCTGAGCATGCAATTATAGGGCTCCGGCTGCAATTTCTCAGGGAATTGTTTCCCAAACTGTTCATGTGGCATGAGAACCTAAACAGGCAAATTAAGACTGTCAAGAAAAGATGAAGTAGAATACAAATAACGTCACGGTGGAGAAAAAACTGCAAATGACCTCACTGAAGATGCTAGAAAGTAGATAAACAAGCTTGCAAGACTAATCATAGCATTGTCTACACACTTACGTATTATGAAGTGTCAAAGTCTTTGATATAATCCACAGCCCCCTACCATTGGCCATAGACGGCCCAGAAAGCGACCTGCTTCGCGTGCAACAACTACCCAATTAACGGCCCAATTATTGGCACACCAGCCAACCTATCAAGCCTCGACTATCTGTTCAAACAGATACATCAAAAAACAAAACAAGGAAAACACAACTATTTCAGTATAAACTACACAGCCAACTGCAACAAGGTCTCACTGCACGAGAATAGTTAATTTGTCGCCGTAATTGTTGATCTCAAAAATTTTCACCATCTCCTGCATATCACCGAATTTAGTTACAAAAATCATTCCTCTAATGAGGACATCTATTTTTACTGGTCTTCCATAGCCAATCTGCAAACCAATTTAACCTCCTATCACTCCACAATCTGCATCAACTAGTCAATAAAGTAACCTGAATTTCCTGTTTTGACCAGAACTGAGGGATTAATCAAAACCAATGCATGGAAAAAGTTTTCAAGGGATACTCCTGTACATGATATACATATTACGTTGACTGAAGTCTACCAAATACCATGCTTCAAATTCCCAGAAGCAGAAAGAAGCCAAGAAAGCATTAAAGAGATATTTGTGTAAACAACTTTCAAACACATACCGGAAATGTAGTGCAGATAAATCTCCAATAAATTACACATTCCAATTTATACTGTTTTCTGTAGACTGGAGTCTTAAACAGAAATGAGATAATAATATATCACACATCTACAAAAATAGTTAATAGAGTTCAGGAGACTAAAAAAATAGCAAATACAAATCTCCAGTGCTTTTGGAAAGGAAGATTGATTTTAATAATTCAGTAGAAGACAGCATGATCATGTTCAAGGATAGTGGACTAAAGTCTGAACTAGGTTTACACCCATTAAGTTCCAATTGGTACAGATTCATGCATACAGATCATGAATTAAGCCTTGTATAAAAAAGGCTAAGAATAAAATCACAACAGCACATATGTAGAATTAAGATTCATTATCTGAAACATATTGCATGAAATGTACCTTCAGAGTACTGATATGATCCATTTCATTGATTTGAACCACAAGTGATAGTACACAAATCATGCAGCATCTACTTTGTCCAGATGTTCTTGAACAAAATCCTGGGCAGCATTATCCTTGTGATATCCATGTTTTAGGTCAGTCTCATCCAACAATATTTTGCAGCAGATCAAGAATTGCTCAGGAACAAAGGGGAAACACCATCTCATATAATTAAGTTTGAACTTCACAAGACTGCAGAGCATGCAAATTGGCATTAGTGTCCTCTATATGCTGCTAATCAAATCCTGACTACCAGTGTCCCCTATATACTGCTGCAAGTTTTAATATTCAACCAAATATACTCAATCTAGTCACAGGCAGATATCTCTACTGTATGTAAATGCAATGATGCCCACGAAAATCTAGCTTTCATTGCAAACATCGGACCCTTCGAAGTCCATCAGTACTAAGGACCGTTTGGATACCCCAAATTGCCATAGAAATTAGAGGTTTCATAGGATTTTTTTCCCATGGGACATGCATGCAAGCTTCTCCCCATCATTAATGGGCTTACCATACTAACCATAGAATTTTTTCTATAGAAAATGAGGTTGCATGCAACCTGAAAACCTATGGATTGGATCCTTTTTTTCCAATGTATCCAAAACAAGCCCTTAGCAATTAACTTGTAAGATTTCGTCATCTGAATCATGAGTAAAGGTATTTATCGAAGCATCAAGTTTTCTAATAATCTTTTCAAAAGAGCTGTATCAAGGAAAAATAAGTTGATACAATTGTAAATGGCGATGAAAGCAGCATAGACTATTATCATCTGCTACAGGCGAATACATTTCAAACCCGGGTATGTTATACAACGTGATAATGTGTTCAAATTTATTTCCAAATCGAACTCAAACTTACTACTGTTCGAGTTCAACTAAGGATAACAATTTATGAGACATTTTTATGGCATTAGTATTGGTTTGACACTTCCAACATGATAGTTTTTAACTTTTGGAGTGTACTTGGAGATTATTATTTGTTTTTATCTTATTTATTAGATCTTGTTCAGATTATAAGATCAGAACTTAATGAGCTAGTTGGACAAAATGTGTTACTTTTTTAACAGGACTTGAACTATTCAAATTATGATGGAACGAAACTCAAACCAAGCTCAAATGAATTTCAACCACACTCAAACATGGTTAGCTCCATTCAAGTTTGGTTTGTGTACAGGTCTAATTCCATAGAATTACTTGTTTTAGTTAGTTTATGATTGGGAACACGCAACACCAAACAAGGCCTGAATGTCCAGCCCTACTATTTTATTTTAGGTTTGGGGTTGGCTTTTCAAATGGCAGGATCAAAATAAGGCAAAGCCCAGCCTGAAAATTTTGGAATGGTATTAACAGTCCAACACTACATTATGGCCAAGCCAGTCTGGCCAGTTAACACCCCTAGATTAATCTGATAGTTTATTACTTTTCGTATAGATGCCATTGTCTTTCCTATCTAAAGCATGCTTCAACCAAAAGAACAAGATGGGATATTAGAAATCCCCATGGTAACAAAATGGTTTAACAGAAAAAGGTGTCTAATCAGGTAATATTGAGCATGATATCAGGTGAGACCATGTGCAGAAAATCAATTGATGGTTCACCAGTTCCTCAAATTCTTGCATTCTTAGTAGGTGGCATCTCGGGCAATTATGGAATTCTAAGAGCTCAAAAATTATAGTCAGGAAGTCAAAAGTGGAAATTCAGAATAGAAGTCTTTAAGATGCAATCTCAAAAGATCCTGGATATGAGGATCTGAAATTTGCTCTTAATTAATGTCTTCTTCATGCATTTCAGAGAGGACTTAGACTATCATTTAGCAACTAACCCATTTAGACAATCATAGTTGTGGGATCTGGACAGAGCAGAAGAAACAAACCTTCTAACAATCTCCCCAATCCCTTCTACTCCCTGCTTAATGAAGAACTAGAATGCCATAGGGACATCTGCAAGAGAAAGCATGGAAGCAATTGGCTGAATCTCATCATATGAGTGCAAGGCTTAGACCATTAGCTAAGCATGATTTGTTCATCTGATGAAAGACGTAATCCAAGAGAACTAGAACAGGTTACATCTTTCCACGAGTTAGCTTGCAAATACTGCAACAAAAATATACAATTGAGCTTCAAAATCAAGGCTAAAAAAAATAATTCAGGCATGCAATCAAAGCAAGCACAGAGAATATCTGAATCATTTAGCTTATCAGGAATTTTGAATTTTTTATTCGATTGACGATTTGCATAAAGATGCTCAAATCTCACACTCTAATTTGCAGATGTTACACTTGAGACTGATATGTTGTCACTAAGAAATTATCTCTTCTTTTTTCAGATAGCAACAAAAAAAAAAAAATTTATGCACTTGATGTCTTACAGGCTGTCACTAAGCATATAAATAACTATACTAGTATATTACTCATTTATTTCCTATGAATCGCATTCAGACAAATAATGAATACCTCAATAAATAACAAAACAAGATGTTCATATTAGAATTAGAATGAGAACAGACCTCAAGACAGATGACATCAACCCCCCCAAACAAGATAGATACGTTCAACGAAAAAGGAGGAAGCATGTCAATAGCCTCTGCAGTTCAATCAGGAACTTGGTAGAACATATTTTTGCAACATACAGATGAGCCTGCAATGAACCAACCAGACTGATCTCTAAGGCCTCGTTTGGTACGGGGTCAGGGCTAAGTTGACCCCGTCCAGACCAGATTATCTTCCAAACACCAAATAGTTGACCGCACTAATATTATTTTATTCATTTAAATTTTAACCATGTTTTGACTAAAATACCCTCACTTGATCTGAACCATCGGATCTCGATCCAACGGCTCAGATCGGGTAACAGCCGAATACCGTCACTTGATCTGAACCGTTGGATCTCGATCCGACGGCTCAGATCGATGAACAGTAAAACCCTAGGATACTTGAATGCCCGCAACGCCTCCTGCTCCCCCCCCCCCCAAAAACGGCGGCCCAACGCGCATCAGAGCTCCCACCGACGCCGCCGACAACGCAGCAGTCGCAGCCCTCCTTCCCCCCTGCCGACGCATCAGACAGCGCACGATTCTTCCCCTTCCCCGCCGACGACGCAGCAGTCGGCGCACGCGTTTGCTCCTTCCCAGTCGAGTCTCCTCCTTCCTCGCCGACGACGGAGCAGACGCCGCCCTCTTTCCTCGCCGCCGACGCAACAGACGCCGCACAAGTATCGCCCTTCCCCACCGACGACGCGGTCGGCGGCGCACGACTCTGCTCCTTCCCCGCCGAGGACGCATCCGACACCAGACGAGTCTCCTCCTTCCTCACGCAAGCCGCACGAGTCTCCCCCTTCCCCGCCGACAATGCAGCAGACGCGGCACGAGTATCCTCCTTCCCCGCCGACGACGCAGCAGTTGCCGCACGAGTGTCCTCCTTCCCCGCAGAAGACGCAGCAGACGCTGTACCTCCTCCTTCCCCGTGGACGATGCAGTGGACGCTACAGGAGTCCCCTCCTACCCGGCCGACAACATATAAATAATTAAAGTGGTTTTTCTCAAACTTAATTTTTCGTATGGATCATGCTTATTTAATTTTATAGTTGCTGAATAACTTGTGATTTTCATAACAATAGCAACAATAGCAACTAGCTGATTTACACATGCTCATACTGCCGCAGCAGCATCTAATGGAAATGGAAAATCAGAATAATATCTTGTTTATTATGACTATTTCTTGATTTTTTATTTTTGTCTGTTTTTTGATTAAACTAGAAGAAGAATGTAGCTTAGACCAAAATGGAACACAAGAACTGGTGTTAATGTAGGTACTGTATGTGTAAAATGTTCGGATTGTTTCCTAACATTGGATAGAAGCCAGTTCTGGGAACTTTTACATAGAAAATTTCATATTTATTGGCTTGAGGAACACATGTTAATTATGTCCATGGGAGCCAATGCGACATTTTTTAATTGCTAATTACAGTGTCCAACTAAAGCAATTGGGGAAAAGACTGCAAGCAGATTGGATTGGCTTTAGCGCGACCCACAACCATTCCATTACAGAAGTGTGGCGAGCTTCTAAACCCGCATGCAGTGCATTCAAAAGCTTAGCGGATTACAGCTTCTTTTGATCAGGCAGCTGATTGTGATCTAGTATGGTGTAATGATTTCATATTTCATGTTGTAATAGTTTCTGCTGATTAGCTATCAACATGACTTCCAACTTTTATTTTGTGTTGATTGCTTCAGAAAACATTTAGCAATTCTCGTTATTTTAAGAATTGCATAGATACAATTATCTTGAACATAATCTACATTTTTCTGCGACTCTTAGAATTTGGTGTTTTTTGTTTAATTTATTCTCTTTAAACATATATGTTTCTCTCCCATCATTTTTTTGAATTATTTTTTTTCCGTTCTTTGTTATGTTATAAAAACTATCATTAACTTAATCTATGGATGCATACATGACTTAATGTGAAATTTGCTTATATAAAGCTTGTTTTAGGTTTTCTTGCAAATCAGTGTTAAACGTGCTTTCATGTTCTGCAGACTTACGAATTCAGGTTTTACTACAGTAATGGATGCTTCCACTCCACCAGTTCGGCGAAGTCCTCGAACACAAGGAAAGGGAAAATTAACTCAACAAGCTAGTCAGTCTTCTAAGAAGTCTGGACGCGCCCCAAATTGGACCACTGCTGAGGACAGTTTGCTTGTTCGGTTGCTACTGGAAGAACACAATGATGGAAGGAACAAGGGTGGTAATTTCAGAAAGTCACACGTGTAGCCGAAGAAGTACTCGCTGCTGATTTATTTTCAACCCAGACTTTTACAGACAGTACTTGCTGTTTTCAGTGTCTTTCGAAATTATTATATGTATCTGATGATAATGTATGTTGTGTTTTTCAGTCAGTACTCACTGTTTCTTGTTAATTAGCGCCGTTAATTATTGTTGTAGTGTTTGGAGTCTTCTTTTCTGTAATGTATAAGCTATTGTGCTGTGAAATGCAAGAGACACTATCACTTACAATACTTTTACTATATTTGAATATGCATTTTCCCAATTTTTTGCTGGAATTACGAAATTCGTACATACTTGACACAACGAAATCCTACCTTTGAGGATATAACAAAATATGAAGATTTTCTCCTCCCTGTGCAACAGACGTTATCTCCGCCATCACTGCCCCATCCACTTCCAGCACACACACATCCTTCACCACAACAGACGTCGACGTCTTGCACTCAACCCACCATCTTCTACTCTCTATCATCCTCGCAATCACAGCCATCCTTCTCCTCCGAGATCCCCTTGAATCTCGCCAACTATTCATCTTCTCCGTCCGCGAGCTCCGCGGTGGAGCTGCCCCCCCGAGCTCGGGCGGCGAGCTCCGCGGGCGACCTCGGGCGGCCGGATCCGCGCGCGAGCTCGGTCGAGCTCGCGCGCCTGGGCTCCGCGGGCGAGCTCGGGCGGCCGGCTCCGCGGGTGACCTCGGGCGAGCTCGGGCGCCCAGCCTCCAGGGGCGAGCTCTCGCGGCGGGCTCTGCGAGCGAGCTCGGCCGCCCAACCTCCGGGGACGCGCTCTCCCGGCGGGCTCCGCGGGCGAGCTCGGGCAGCCGGCTCCGCACGCGAGCTCGGGCGGCAGGCGAGCTCGGCCGCCCGGGCTCCGCGACCGAGATCGGCCGGTCGGCTCTGCGCCCCTTCCCCGCCGGAGAGGAAGATGAACAGTAATACGAAGAGGGCATTTTAGTCGATACAAAAATTTAACCATCTGTTAACCAGATCAGGGACCAAACGGAATTTAGTTGACCGCATTAGTATTTTACATTTTACCCCTCCCTTTAATCTTGACCCTTGACCCCGACCCCGACCCCGTACCAAACGGGCCCTAAAAGTGTCTTAACAACCTATAGAACATATAAGAAGAATATAATAAAAGAATCTTGCATTTGATTCCAAAACAAATAATAAATAAATGATTCACATACGCAGAAGATGCATAACTACCAGCACAAAAGAGAGACTAGAGAAAACCAAAAGCCTAATGTGTAAAGCACATCTTTGTTACATTTGAATTACAAGATTATAGGCTGTTGTTTGAAAGCAACATTTGATTGCTTAAATTGTGATATGGTATTGTCACAAGAATATATCACAATTTGCCAAAATATTAGTTGAAATATAAGGTAACTCATATCAGTAGTTCATAGTGGAAATTTGTTGGAGTAATGGAAAAGATAAAGAACTTGCATTGTCGAAATAGAGAATGAGTAACATATGACAATGATTGTGGAGTAGTATCCAAGAAAACTAGAATATAGGGCAATAATTTACAAATACTCTGACTAAAGTCCAAGCTTTTGAATTCCAAGTCAGTGCATAAACCAGAAAATCTAGATATACCAAAAGTGAATGTTGTTGATTCATCCTTTCATTCCACAAGAACACAATAGGAGAAGCTGACTTGCTGACTGGGCAGGATGCCAGCTAGCTTAATCAGTTGGATAACCAACCTGAACATTATTGCACAGTTGCATTGGCTTTAGGATATAGGCACCTTATCAATTCCAGGCGTTGAAAAGCAAAACTGAATTTGCTTGGGGCATGCACAACTTTGTTAGAACATACTTTGAGGTGTTTGCAGAATCCCAACAAAATGCAATAGATGAGGATCCAATCTACAAGAATCATCCTCAACTATAAATACAGAATTCCACAAATTTTTTTTGAAATACTGCAAGCAAAATAGAAACAAAATAAACCCTCACCCTTATCTCTAGACCTTCCAATCTTCTCCTCAAGATTCCCCCTGTCATAAACAAAATAAAATAAGCAACCTCAAGTGATACCCATGCGATTTATTCTCTTTCCTCCATCTGCAAAAGTTAATGTAGAGGTTGTTAAAGACAAAAAGCAGTCCACTAAGTAATCAATATTATATGCAAAACATAACAAATGTGTAGATACTAAGAGCACAAATTCAAGTAAAGTTATACCGATTAACAGACAACTTCAAGTTTCAGGAAGTGCTAGTGTTGGTATCACAAAGAATGATAACAAGCTTGAGAACAGAAAGCATGAGCTGTATTAAAAAGATATTAGAATACCACCTCCAGCCATGTCATAATATTCTGTAAAAACAACTTTTGCAATCCACTTAAACATAATTTCCCACATGATAACTTGATCAAAAAAACTGGTGTCCTCCTTGGAGAAGAATGCCCCTTATATAATGAATACAAGTTGAAGAAAATAAGGCATATCCTAAACAAGGAAAATATTTACAATTATTACAGGTATAAAATCAGTCATAGAATCTGCTAACTTTGGTATAAAATCACCCATAGAATCTGCTAACTTTGGTATAAAATCACCCATAGAATCTGCTAACTTTGGTATAAAATCAGTCATAGAATCTGCTAATTTTGATTTGCAATCAGGCATAAAATCTGCTATCTTTGAATGACTAGCTAATTCCTTTGACATCCCCCCTCAAATTGATGCGGGTAAGTCAACAAGCATCAATTTGCTAACAAGAAAGTTATGTCGCTGTCGTGTCATTGATTTGGTGAAAATATCCGCAATCTGTAGAGTAGTGGAGATATGTGGGAGAGTGATAACTTGGCGATCATAGGCCTCCCGGATAGAGTGACAGTCAACCTCTATGTGCTTTGTGCGTTCATGGTAGACAGGATTGGCTGCAATTTGGATGGCACTAGTGTTGTCAGCATGTAAGGGAGTAGGTTGATCTTGGGTGAAACCAAGCTCTGTTAAAAGACCACGTAACCAAATGATTTCTGAGCATGCAGTAGACATGGCACGGTACTCCGCCTCAGTAGATGATTTGGAGACCGAGTCTTGCTTCTTGCATTTCCAAGAGATAAGAGCATCACCAAGAAACATACACCATCCGGTAGTTGATTTTCTTGTGTCCGGACAACCAGCCCAATCTGCATCACTATAGGCCTGTAGTTTGAGGGAAGAACCAGTAGGGAAGAATAAGCCATGACTTTGTGTGCCCAGGATATATCTGATGATGCGGCGGACTGCAGATAGGTGGAGATGCCGAGGGGCTTGCATGAACTTGCTGACAATATGGACAGCATAAGAGATGTCCGGGCGGGTGATAGTTAGATAGATAAGACTTCCAACCAGCTTGCGATATAAAGTGGGATCCTCAAGAAGTTCCCCTTCACCCCGTCGATATTTTACATTAATTTCCATTGGGGTGTCAACAGAATTAGTGTTTGTGAGTCCTGCTAGCTGAACCAAATCCATAATATACTTGTGTTGATTCAAGAAGATACCTTGAGGCTGATGATGCACCTCTAACCCCAAAAAATAGGTGAGTGGGCCGAGATCTTTCATGTGGAAAGTAGAGTGCAACAAATTCTGAAGTTTAGATATAGCCTCCATATCAGAACCAGTGATGACAATGTCATCCACATAAACAAGAAGAACAACTATGCCCTTGGATGTCCGTTGGAGAAAAAGTGAGGAGTCATACTGGCTTTGTGTAAATGAAAAACTAAGGAGGGTCGATCGAAACTTTTCAAACCATACTCGTGGTGCCTGCTTCAATCCATACAAAGAGCGTTTTAGTTTGCAAACTTCATTAGGGGAAGAAGTGGGCATACCGTAGGAAAGTTTCATGTAAACTTCCTCCTTGAGATCACCATGCAAGAAAGCATTTTTTACATCCATTTGATGTAAAGACCATGATTGTGATGCTGCTAGGGCGAGTATTATTTGTACAGTGGTCATTTTGGCTACTGGTGCGAAGGTCTCTTCATAATTTAGGCCATACTCTTGCTTGTTGCCAAGAACCACCAATCTAGCCTTGTAACGTTCGATGGATCCATCAGAACGAAGCTTGATAGAAAACACGAACTTACTACCAAGAGGTTTCACAGATGGTGGACACGGTACAATATCCCATGTTTGGTTTTCTTCAAGTGCAAGAAGTTCTGTTTCAATAGCTCTCCGCCAACATTCATGCTCCATAGCCTGCTTATAGGATGATGGAATAGGAATAGAGGACAAGGTGGCTGTCAAAGATAAAGGAGAGGTGAAACCATACCTATCTGGTGGTTTACGAACTCGAGTACTTTGTCTGAGAGGTGCTGGTGCAGTTGTTGGAACAGGATCAACATTAAGGGAATGAGCTGGAGGGGGCCCGAGAGGTGCTGGAATCTTGCGTCGTTGGTAGACTATGAGAGGCTTTGAAGGCATGGAATCTTCAGAATGATTAGTAAACATTGGCAAAACAGAGAATGAAGGAGAAAGGTCATCCTTGTGTGTGGAAAAAAAATACTGATTTTCAAAAAAAATCACATTTCGAGAAACCCGAATACGTCGTAGGTTGGGATCATAACAAAGAAAACCTTTTTGGTGCACCGAATAGCCTAGAAAAGCACATTGAACAGCTTGAGCTGTTAGTTTTGTCCGTTCGTGTGTAGGAAGATGAACATAACACACACAACCAAAAGTACGAAGATTAGAGTAATTTGGGGTATGACCAAATAACCGAAAGAAAGGGGAAACATGATTCAAGGAAGGAGAAGATAACCTATTGATGAGATAGACAGCAGTTGAGAGAGCTTCACACCAAAAACGAGAGGGTACAAATGACTCTAATAGAAGGGTGCGAACAACATCTAGAAGGTGTCGATTCTTTCTTTCGGCCACCCCATTCTGTTGAGGGGTTGAAGGACAAGACCTTTGAGAAATTATACCATTGGTTTTGTAAAAATTCTTGAAATAAATGAGACATGTATTCTCCCCCATTATCAGAACGAAGAATTTTGATACTAGCAGAAAATTGGGTCTGAATATGTGCATGAAAAAGCTTAAAGACAGAAAACAATTCATCTGTAGAATGCAGAAAATAAATCCATGTGAAGCGACTATAGTCATCAATAAAAGTGACAAAATACTTGTAATTAGCATGGGAAGTAACTGGCGCCATTCCCCACACATCACTAGGTATCAAATCAAAAGGCTGGACTACTTTAGGTGTGTGAGTGGGAAATGGCAGAACTTTACTTTTTCCAAGCCTACAAGAATTGCAATCAAATTGAACAGTACTAAGAGATGGTGACCCTTTATTGCCAAGTAAACCAGAATTTAGCAAAGTATAAAGCACATTAGAGTTTGGATGTCCAAGGCATTTATGCCATGCTCGGTAATCAACATAAACAGAATTGCAAGTGATAATAGATGAAGAGGAACATGAAGACATAGGAAACTGAAGAGGAAAAAGACGTCCAATTTTAGGCCCCCTTGCGATCATCTTTCCCGATTGCTGATCCTGCACCACACAACCAGATTTAGAAAATTCCACTTTACAATCATTTTCAACTAATTGTCCAACAGAAACAAGATTAGTGGTAAGGTTAGGAGAGACAAAGACATTAGTTATGGATGGAGAAACATCACCAGTGGCAGTGATAGGTAAGGAATTTCCATCAGCTGTATAAATCTTGAGATTTCCAGGATATTTATTTACATTGGTGAGGAATTTAACATTGTTTGTCATGTGATGGGAAGCTCCAGAATCAAATTACCACGGTG